>JAKWJA010002114.1:0-115644 GCA_027704765.1 Solanum habrochaites
AATGAGATGGTAATTGAGGCTTGAGTCCTCATGTGTGAACTCGTTGTAGTTATTGGATGAATTCATTTTTATTGCTGCATTTGAGTATTGTAGTTGATTTACATTAATTATGAATATATACTGTTCCCTATTTTTGAGTTGGGGCCGATGATTCTACTTAGTACGGTGGTTTGTACTGAACCCCCTACTTTCATGTTTTTCCTCTTAGTTTTTTTTTTTTTTTTTATTTTGTGTAATGCAGCAAACGTTCCCCGTCAACTTCAACTCAACCAGCAGTCTAGCCATCTCACTTCAATCGAAAATCAGGGTGACTAATGCGTCTACTTGGACTGGGTTCTTCTTGCTTCAGTTTTTTTGAGCCTTGAACTCCGGCCATGGACCTATCTTTTTAGTTTATTTTTGTTCTAGACATTCTTATTACGTAATTTGAGGAATAGATGTCTTGTGACTGATGACTTCCCAGATTTGGATAATAATAATAGTAGCGATTTGTTTATTTAATGAGTTTAAGTCTTCCGCAGTATTTTCTGTGATATTCTTGAAATGTTAGGTTTTAGATTGGTTTGGTTTCGCTCACATAGGAGGGTAAATGATGGGTGCCAGTCGCGTCCCTGATTTGGGTCCCCGTGAAAACTTGTATCATAGCATTAGGTTCTTGGTATCAGAGCATGAACTTTTCAGTAGTTCTTGAATTGAAACCCCAGTCTTTAGGGCGCAGAATCCGAAGATCCTACGATTTTCTGTTGATTGTCATGATCCTCTACACAAGATGGGTATAGTAGAACGTTTTGGGCGTTGAGTTCGTGGAGCTATCAGTTTCAAGGGAACGCCAACGTGGTGGCGGTCCCATGTTGAGTGTCAACCAACAGAGTCCCCACCTATACTTTGGGAAATCATTCTCTACCCTGTTTATGGAGAAATATGCCCAGGACTTTGAGAGATAGAAAAGGGACGAGTTCTTGAGTCTAGAGCATGGAGGATACAGTTAATGCGTATGAGGCTAAATTTCTGCGCATATCCAGATCCGCCACCCAACATTTGTTTCCAGTCCCACAAGACGGATTCGCCGTTTTTTTGAAGGGTTGAGGTTCAGAGTGCGGATTTCAGCTACAGGTAGCGGCTACGGGCAACATCCTTCCAAGAGGTTGGTAGACTTTGTGAAGAGGTGGAAGGAGTGAAGCCCGACGACTTCACCACGACATCGACATCGAAAGGTTTTGAAGGGAGGCAAGTTTCATATGTTTCTCACCTAGAGACAGAGCTCCGGAGGTTACTCAAGTCGACCAAGTCAAGAAGCCAGTCTTCACTACAGACTTTATTGGGGGTTCCCCCACGAACGATCACACTCTCAGAGACCTCATTCATGAACCCGCGAGTGTTAGGTGTGGGGGATGTTTGACACATCAATAGCTAATTGTCCGAACTCAGAGTGTACATAACCCCACTAGCTAGAGGTAGAGGTGGTCCATGGTGAGGCCCGCTTTTCTGGAGGACGTGGTGGTCGAGGTAATGGTTGTCATCACAACTGCCGAGTGATTGGCAAAATGAGCCACGACTACGCAACATGGTAGGGGCAATGGACAACCCACGATAGGCCCATTGTTACGCTTTCCCTTGGCGATCTGAAGCGGAGGCGGTCTGATGCTTTATCACCGGATAAGCTCTTTTGTTTGTGAGTGGGGGGCATGCATCTGTATTATTTGACCCTAGCTCCCACGTTTTCATATGTCTCTTCATCATTTGCTAATGGTCTAAATTGCATGTTATTACTTGACATGCCTTTCGTGTTTCTACACCGTTGGGTGAGTCTGTGGTAGTTGAGGTGGGACATAGGTCTTGGTTGGTGAACTTTGTGGGGAGCAACACTTATGTATATTTGGTATTTTTAAGAACTGGTGACTTTGATGTAATTTCTTGGGTATGATTGGCTTTCTCCAATTTGCGATCTTGGATTGTCATAGCTAAAACTGTGACATTGGCCAGCCTGGGACATCCGTTAGTGTTGGAGTGTGACTACACGTCCAATCCGGTGCGTCTCACTCTCATTTCTTCGTGCTATGAAATGGTTGTAAAGGGTATTTAGTATTTCTTGGCCATCTCACCGGACGACACTACCCACGTACGCGCTCGTTGGTCGGTTTCGGTGGTCCGTGAGTTTCGGATGTATTCCTGCATATCTTCCAGGTATGCCCCCAGATAGGATATTGACTTCTGTAATCGATCTTGAACCGGGCACAACGCCCCCATTTCTTACCCCCGTATAGAATGGCTCCCGCGGCGTTAATAGAGTTAAAGCTCAACTCAAGAGTCTGTTTGAGCAAAGGGCTTCATTAAGACCAATGAATCTCTTGGGTGCCTCCGGTTTTGTTTGTAAGAAAAAGATGGAGTTTTCGGATGTGTTATACTACCGTCAGTTGAACAGTTGACTATAAAGAACAAGTAATCCTCTCCTCGCATATCACTTGGTTCGATCAGTTCAAGGTCTTGTGTCTTCTCTAAATATTGCTTTGAGATCGATTATCATCAATTTGAAAATACGAGACGGATGTGCCAAGACTACTTTTTAGAACCGTATGGGCATTACGAATTTGTAGTGAGGTCTTTTGGTCTTACGAATTCCCACCTGCTGCGTTTCATGAAGTTTATGAACGGGTTTTAAGCCATTTTTAGATCTCTTTGTGATCGTATTTATTGATGATATACGATAACTCCAAGAGTAAAAGGAACATGAGGATCAGTTGAGAATGGTATTGGAAACGTAGGGATGAAAAAGCTTTATGCCAAGTTCTCTACTGTGAGTTTTTGGCTAAGCTGCAGTTTCCTTTTGGGGCTGTGGTTCGAAGGATGGGGTGATGGTAGATCCTTCTAAGATTGAGACAGTGCGAATTGGGTAAGACCACTAATGTGTCAGAAATACGGTTTCTTGGTGGGGTTAGCTAGCTACTACCGACGCGTTGTCAACAGGATTCTCTTCTATTGCTCCCCCATTGACAACTTGACTAAGCAAATGTTCCATTTGTATGGTCAGATGCTGTGAGGAACTTTCAGAAGCTTAAGACTTTGTTACTACCGCGCCTATCCTGCACCTTGCCGGTAGATGGTAGAACTTCATTGTTTATTGTGATGCATCCTATTCGGGTGTTCGGTGCAGTGCTAATGCAAGAGAAGAAACGGATTGCTTATGCCTCCATACAATTAAAAGTGCATAACATCATTTCCAACTCATGACTTGGAATTGGCCGCGGTAGTGTTTTGCATTGAGCAATGGAGACACTATTTGATATGGGGTTCTGTGAGGTCTACACGGATCATCGTACCTTCAGTTGTCTTTACTCAGAAAGATTGAACTTGAGGCAAAGGAATGGATTAACTACTGAAGGACACGACCTCACTATTTTGTATCAATCCGGAAGCTAATGTTTTGGCAGTGCCCTTGAGTAGAAAGGCGGAAAGATGTGGAAGTCTAGCTCATTTGCAAGCGCTAGACGCCCATTGGCTGAGAGGTCAGGACTCGGCTACGACTGATTAGGTTGGAATCATGGAAGGGAGGATTGTTTGCTATTGTGGAGTCAAGATCTCTTTTCTTGACAAGATTAAGGAAAACAGGTTGTGATGAGAAACTAAGGCGAATCCGATATCCGTGTTTGCTAGGAGAGGCGAACGAAGCAACAATCGCCGAGGGAAGTGTGTTGAGGATTAGGTATGGGTAGGTTACCCCCGCAATTGATGATTTGATCACACATTCTGGTAGAAGCTCTAGTTCAGGTTATTCTATAACACCGGTGCAACCAAGATGTATCGCGACCTAAAACCACACTTTTGGTGGAGTAGATGAACGCAATATTGTTTGACTTATTGCCAAGTGCCAACGGTCACCAGTGAAATATTAACACCAACGGCCTGGGAGGAACCTTCAAAGAATTCCCATTCCGGAAGGAAGTGGGAGAGAATTGCAATGGACTTGTGGTTGGTCTTCCAAAGACAATATGGAAGTTTGATTCAATTTGGTACTTGTGGACAATGGACTAAGTCTGCTCATTTATTCCGGTCAAGGTGACTTACAATGCCAGGAAGTTAGCAAAAATCTACATCTCAGAAATCATTCGATTTGCATGGGGTTCCACATCCATATCTCGCATATAGGTACGCAGTTTACTTCTAAGTTTTGGAAAACCTTGCATGCAGAATTGGGTACTAGGTTGGACCTTAGTACCCAGCGTTCCATCCTCGACCGATGTCATCTGAGTCGAACGATTCAGTGTTGAGGATTAATTGCTTCGCGCATGCGTGAGTTATAGTTGGTGCCATTGGGATAGCTTCTTACCTTGGCAAAGTTTTTCGTACAATATACTATCACTCCAGTATTGATATGGCTCCATTTGAAGCATTGTTGGGAGGAGGTGTATATCTCCATTGTTTGTTTATGCAATTCGAGTTAGACCTGGGGGTAGCCGATCTCTTGCGGGATTCGTTAGAAAAGGTGAGGGCCATTCAAGAAAAAGCTTTCTAGCGGCGCAAAGAAGCACAAAAGGAGTATAGCAGACCGGAAGGTTAGAGACTTGGAGATTCATGGAAGGTGACAAGTCTTGTTTGAAGTTTTCACCCATGAAGGAGGTGAATGCGGTTTGGCCAAAAAGGAAGCTACGTCCCCAAGTCGTTGGGACCATTGATGTACTAAAGCGAATAGGGATGTGGCTTTGAATTAGTAACTTGCCCCCATGGCTGTCCGGAGTGCATCCGGTCATTTCATGTTTCCAATTTTGAAAATATACCATGGGGATGGAAAACATTATCCTTGGGAATTCAGTTTGCTGATAGAAGTTGTCTTAATGAGGAGGGAACCTGTTGCTATTTTGATATAGAATTCGCAAGTGATGTCAAGAGAGTTGCATCCATCAAGGTGCACTGGCAAGAATCGACCGGTTTGAAGACGCCACTTGGGAGAAGGAGGCAGATATGCGGAAAGATACCCACATCTGTTACGGATTCAGGTATTCCTTTTCGCACTGTTTTCCTTCTTGTTGATCGTTCGGGGAGAACGTGGGCTTACTGGTATCTATTGTAACGACCTGTTTAGTCCGTTTTGAGCAACAGTTTTATTCTGGAAACTGGCAGAGGTGACGGAGGCCACGACGGACCCTCAAGGGCACGACGGACCTGTCGTGTAGGTGTCGTTTTCAACACTTAGAAATCTGAATTGGGTACGCAATCGCTCCTCTGAACGTCATGACGAATGGCAGACGGACCCGTCGCAAGCGCACTGGCCCGTCACAGGCCCGCACTTAAAACAGTCTCTGGACCTTGTGACGACAGCAGGACGGCCGTCGCAGGCGCGACGGCCCGTCAGCGGCTACGCATCCCAGTTTTCGTGGTCGGATTTTCTTTAACACGTTTTAAGGGACGTTTTTTGCTATTCCGTGCTTAAATTAATAGTTTTAGAGGGTTAATGTTAATAAGCCAAGTACTTGGGTTAAAAGAGTAACCTTAATTAATTAAGTGGCTTATTATTGCCATCTTTTAACACTTAATTATCTAATAATTAGGGTCAGAACGGAGGGTTTTGAATCAAGAAAACAGAAGAAAGGGGAGAGAAAGTCGAACGAGAAAAGAGGAGAACAGGGAGGAACAAAGCTTGGGAAATTGCTTGCTTGATCCTTAATCTTCGGTGGCGGTAGGTTTATGGTTTATGTTACGATATTCGTAGTGCACTCTTACTAGTGATATTAATGTTGTTGATAGATATTGTAAAACCCTGCTATGGGGCTTAAGTTGTATGATGGCCATGATTATGATTATAAAATTGTGATTGAATTAACAAACCATGATGAAGTTATTGATGCCCTAAATCTGAAGACCCTATTCACTTGATATTTATATAATGATAATATGATGCCTTAGTATGAAGAGGCTTGATAAATTAATAATGAGGAATGATTGATGCCTTAGTATAAAAGAAGTGCTTGATGAATTAGGGGATCGGGTGGCCACGTTCCGTACCAGGATGAATGAATATGAGTATCGGAGTGTCCACGTTCCGACCAAGATAGAATATGGATCGTGTGCCACGTTGTCCGGTACCAGGATAGAATATGAGTATCTAGTGTCCACGTTCCGAAACCAGGATAGAATATGGATCGGGTGCCACGTTCCGGTACCAGAGATGAATATGAGGATCGGGTGTCACGTTCGACACCGGATAGAATTAGTCGGAGTGCCCCGTCCGGCACCAGGATAGAAATAGAGGATCGGATTGTCACGTACCGACACAAGAGGAAGAAGATAATGAATCTTGAAAGATATGATATACTCATCTAACGAACTTACTTCCAAGTGAGTATGGTATTGAGGCTTTAGTCCTCATGTGTGAACTCGTTGTAGTGTATTGATGAATTCATGTTGTTTATTGCTGCATGTTGAGTATTGTAGTTGATTTACATTATTTTAGATCTATACTGTTCCCTATTTTGAGTTGGCGATGAATCTACTCAGTACGTGTGGTTGTCTGAACCCCCTCACTGTCATGTTTTCCTCTTGTTATTGTGTACTGCACAAACTTTCCGTCAACTTCAACTCACACATCTCGCCATCTTCACTTCACGGAAAATTCAGGGTGAGCCTCTGCATCTGCTTGGACTGGTCTTCTTCTTCATCTTGATGCCTGAACTCCGGATGGACTAGCTTTTTTAGTTTATTTTGTTCTTAGACATTCTTATTTACGTAATTTGAGATAGATGTTCTTGTGAGAGACTTCCAGAATGTTTGGGGATATAAGAATAGTATCAATTGTTTTATTTAACCTGAGTTAGTCTTCCGCATTATTTTTCTGTTGATATCTCTGGAAATGTTTAAGGTTTTAGATGGGTGGTTTCTGCTCACATAGGAGGGTAATGTGGGTGCCAGTCGCGTCCCTGATTGGGTCGTACCTTGACATAAAGGAATTTGTCCTTCTCTTAATATGGTTTTTATCCTTGGATATAATGCTTGTTGTCTCACGATAGTTTGCTAGTATGTGTAATGTTATGTGGCCTTACATTACATTGACTAGTAGACATCGAATTTGGGCATGACTTAGGTTTTATAAGGTTCTATATGAATAAAATAAGTCCTTGTGCAAATGACTCGGGTTCATTATGTCATTTTTAGTCTTGGCTTAAATATTCCCCTATGTTCTACTATACTTCTATGATGGTGTGTTGTTGTCGTATGTCAATGAATTTTATGTTTTTTCCTTTGGGTACTAAGGTGATTCCATGCCCAAGTATCCCACAGGATTACTTGGAAGACTAATAATTAAGATAAAAAGTTCACTATATAAGGGATTGGCTCACGTAAGTGACCTCAAATGGGCTTGTATACTGTGCTGTTCTATGATGTTTTGGCTTTTATTGTGTTTCATGAAGTTATGAACAATGACGTAAATGTTATTATCTAAGAGATTTATAAAGAATGTACTCAAAAAGGCATGACTTATGTTTCATGAAAATATCCCTTTCAATGCTTTGTTGCCTTAGTTTCCATCTTAGTGCTCTTGTACTATGGCCATTTTTTCTCTACTTTTACACAAGTGTGGTAGTTATGGATGAGGTAACGGGTGTCCACCTGATGAAGGAGCTTTGATAGGTTAATTCCCAAGCTCAGTGGAGGGGAAAAAAAGGATACTTAAGTTCAAGGATCTCTTACTTATGTTCTTTACTGTGAAGTTGTCCAACATTGTATGGTTTGTACGATGTCTTAATGGTCGTGTCCCTAATGTATCTCGAAATTATGATGCTAAGATGTAAATAACTTAGGGTCTAATATGTATTTGGGCACTTAGCTCTTTTTTATGTATTATGAAGTAAATTTTCTAGCATTGATCGCTATGATAAGTTTTAATTTTTCCACTAAATTTACTAGGTCATGCGATTATAAAACTATGGGCTGTATAAGACCTCCGGATTACAATATGCATGTTACTTCTACGGGTGCTCCACGGGATGTGACCTTAGGTAGACACTATTTGTGAATAGAATGAGTGTCTAGTACCAACCCTACTATTCCCTAGAACTATAGTGTAAGAAAAGGGGGGATTTTCGGGTGCACGATATTCGCATTTAAATGAAGTGTTACGTAGAAAACCTCCTATTCCCAAGCCTTCCCCAAGAATGATTGAAGGTTGGATACTCTTCAAAGTTGAGATGTGGTCTTCAAAGTAAACCTATTTAGTTGTGGTACCACGTCGTAAGTTAGATATCAGTTCTTAGTAGAATCTCTTAACCTATAGCTATGATGGTATAGAATGTTTAAGACTCCGTGGGGTAGTTTGGTTAGAACTAAGAGGTTGTGAAATCGAGTATACTCTTCGCGAGTATAACTGTTATATCCAATGTACTCTTGAGATGCGTGCTTATCGTTAGTTGAGATCACTTAGTTACAAGCAATCAGCCTTATCCCTTGCTTATGCGCCACACGGTAAGCATTGGACATCCATGTAAAGGACAAAGAGAATGACCGTACCATATGTAAGGATCCCATCATCCTGGGTAGGGTGTAATACGGATTCCAAGTCTAGCTCTCATAGTTTATGAAGGTTCAATCTTCCCGCCAAATAAAGGATGTATAACTAAGTCTTCTTAAGGGTGTAATACATAGATAGGTTTGTGGAATGGGATGTCATCTATCCATTTCATAAGTAGACATTTGGAGGTAGTCTTGGTGTGTCCTTATATGAAATTGTATTAATCGGTTACTATATGATTTTAATGAAGTATGTGGACTTTGAGTCTAATGTTAATGAACCATTTTGATTTTATGTCTAATATTTATGAAAGTTATGTAAATGATTGAATGTGTTGTGCCCAGTCTATGGCGATTTCTAATGAGCAATAAGATGGGAATAGTAGTATAGGATGCTACTTTTCACATTGAACAAGTGTAACTTGGAGGTTTTCTTGGATGATGGTTTTTATGTGAAATTCCTTAATGCGTGTACTTTTCCTCTAGTATTTTTAGTTATCTTATTTTGACTCATTGAATTGGATGTTAATCATGCTTAAAATTAGTAGTCTTAAGGATCACTTGTGTGTTTATTGAAAAGGTTGTATAGGCGTTCTCTTCATGTATTACCTAGGTGAGTCTTAGGATAATATTTGATAGGAAGGTCTAAAAGAATAATGGATTACTTGATAAATATTCAATATATTGAGGTTATGGAAGTTTTACCTTATATACTAAATGATGACTTGTAAGTTGTTACATCCAGGGAGCACCCCTACAAGTAACTAGCGTCGTCGTCCTCTTTGAGGTCTAAGACTAGACTCTTAGATTACATAATTACATTCATAGGTCAAAATTAGCGGAAATTTAAAATTTTTTGTTACATCTACATTGAGGCTTACATAGACCTCGAAATGCACATAATACTTATATATCAAATCTACATAGACCCTTCGTATAGGAAGATTACTTAGTATTCTACTTTTATTTTACATAGATATATAGAATATAAACTAGTCTCAAAAACACGTCTCATCTCATAACCATGTAACAAGAGTATATCAAATTGAGCCAATCGAATAATCAATAGAATAAGACAACATATAGGTCATAGAACGTTTAGTATCCAAATCAAACTGGAAGAAACGAAAGTCTTAAAACTAAACAACTTCTTATCTTGATAGTTGAATTTCCCTAAGAAAGTTAGGACCTACCAATCTCTGATGATTAAGAATTCCAAGTTTTCTTCAAAGTCGTCCCCAAAACTCTTTCAACATTCGGAAACTAAAATGTTTAGGAAAGGGAAGAAATGGGGTTAGTACACCACTTATACTAAGTATGACACCATCCATATGTATACATATCATGAAAATAGGTTTAAAAGGGACATTTCATTAACTTATGCAATTTACATTGAAAAGCTATATGGACATTCAATAAGACCACATGAATTAATTAGACACATTCATTAAGTCCAAAGCGTGTACACTAAAAGATCAACACTACTAAGTCTTGTCAAATCAACATGCACATTACATGATTTGTCACACCCGCAGACCATACCCCGCATGCGACTGGCGTCATCTTCCTTTCAGAGGACTAAGACAAGCCCTTAGAAATCGTCATAACATGTGATCAGTAAAAATTAAGAAAAAATTAAAACTTTTACATTCTACTTGAAGTATACTTAGATTTCATACTTATCATTCATAAACCATACAATATTCTAAGAAATTGTCTCACATATATAAAACCATCTAAAGAGTGCAAATCTGGAATTAGTTAATACATAATAAATATGACATACAAGCCTTAATACAAAAGAATCAAAAGAAACATGATGGAAGTAGGAAATTCCTAACATTTACTAATGTATTCATGAGCTTAAAAATAAATGATAGCGTCCCGAACATGGGGACCTACTATGACATGGATAAAGAATTTAAAGCTTCTTCAAATCGACCTCCTTAAACATCAATGGTCGGAACCTATAGTTGTACTAATATAAAGTACAGGGTTTGGTACATCACATGTACTAAGTATGGGTATATGCACATAATACATAAGGACATGCATGAAAAGGGATCATTTATCATTTCTTTAGAAAACGTGCTAAGTCATGTCAACGTCTTTAATGCACATAACGTCTTTAATGCACATACCGTAGAACATATACAAGTCAAGGATTCCATCAACATAAAGAATGATCATAATTAAAGATATATGATCATAGACATATTAACTTTTCATATTCAATAGATCATATAACATAACATACAATACACTTACCAATGATACCTTCCCCGACCTATAAGTGCAATGGTCATGTGAAGCCCCATAACCCCACACGATCAAGTAGATAAGATAGGAGACAATAAGTAAAGCTTTGCTTCATATAAATTGTAACATAATTAGTCATTATTTATCAATATATCAATATAACCCAATAGCATATTTATCATGATGACCAACATCATACAAGAGTAACATCATGTATCATAAACATATACCTTTCATGTTATTATATTACACAAGAATAATCTCCTAGGACTTCCATTAGAGTCAACTCGCGCAATGTGAAGGTAGTGTCCCATACCCCTACCTTTACAAATTAGACTACTCAAGTCACCCTAGTCAACATTCATTTACTTATGTTTCATTTTACATGACGGAACATATGCCTTAACCGACATAGACCATGTGAGCTAAACATGGAATCCGGTGTCATAAACCCCACACCGAAAATGTTGTTCTAGCGGCCAAAGTAGAACCAAACACGACATTGATTTTTGGGTGGATCCACTAGCTAGTATCCTATGGTGGCAACATAGTTCAACAACTAGGATATGTATTACAGACCCATAGTTCCACATTACATGACAACCTCATTATTATGAGATTAATTGTAAACCTACCTTCCAACTAGGGAAAGAACATCTCTCATATATAGTTCATCGGTGCTTAGATTAAGTCCCTTTTCTTTAAATAACCTTTAAGTTATCTTTTATCGTAAAATTATCATGGGTAAAAGTAGAGTAAATTCATGTACAAACATGATCATGAGATATTTGTGATTAGATGAAAATTGCCTTTCATTATAACCCTTCGTATGTGAGATTAACATAACATAGTCGTCTTGTGTAAAACATACAAGAGAATATCATAGCTTAAATTTTTGTATTCTTATCATGATCTCACATTTACCATGTTTATAGCCTAACATTTACACATAACAACATCATAGATACTTTCATAACATATCATCATGATTTATAGGCTAACATAAAAATTGTAGCATAATCACAACTTTACAAGACTTACCTCTTGCTTCCAAGAACCTCATTCAAGAACTTATGTTGAAATTACAACATTCATAAAAATAACATAGTGAAATACTCAATATCATAATCAAGAACAACTCTTTAAATCTTATACAAGATAAATGCATAATGTAGTGTAAATGATAAGGGTCATTTAAGAGTTAATTCTAATCTTAGTTTCAATCCCTACATTTTCACCTTATCGAGTAATTGAAACCATCATACGAAACCATCTTGTAGATAAGAACATACTTCACACAAAATTCAAACATAATACCAACATACTCATAAAAAATCGTGTGGAATAGACTATAGAAAAACACTTACATTTCATTAAAAATCATCAATATAGGGTTAGGATGAAAATCTGTTTTTGTAGAGTAAAAACCCTAGAATTACAGTTCTTGAAAACGTATCTTGAAAGGACCTCTTGGGGTAAAAATACCAATAGTGAAAAACTCATACCTTATAGATGTAGAATCCATGAAAATTTGATGAAGATCTTGAGGTCTTCGTCTTCTTTCTTAAGATCTTCTTGTTCTTCAAGGGAGTTTGATGAAGGGAGTGTTCTCGAGAAAATGAGATAAATTTTGTTTGTTCTGTTTTGGGACGTGTAAAACTGGTCTAAAACTTACTTAATATCAATATATAGGAGTCCGATTAATTAC
This sequence comes from Solanum habrochaites, assembly GCA_027704765.1. Taxonomy (NCBI): domain Eukaryota; kingdom Viridiplantae; phylum Streptophyta; class Magnoliopsida; order Solanales; family Solanaceae; genus Solanum; species Solanum habrochaites. The sequence continues at coordinate 12,464 of JAKWJA010002114.1, forward strand.
CCAAAAGACCCTCCACTTAAATGGGTATTTTAAATATTAATAAAAATATGACTAATGATTCTAGAACGTTGCTGCACGTCGAGGGGCCAAATCCCATCATTTTTATTGAATTTTGAGTTGAGGCAGTGAGGTGCATGTCAGCCTAGCTTCGACAATTTTCTTCTCAAATATTGAGGAAGAACACCTCGTGTTCAGCTCGTGTCGTGCACCACACCTCCACATCTTGCCTGCTCCCAGGCTACCAGGCAGCCTGCCCACTTATGTTTGGGTCCTCCACAAGGACCTTTCGGGTGGTCCTTGGGGTGTCGTTACCAGACGTTTGGAACCGTTGTACTACATACTACCTATTCAAGGTCTATTTACAAGTTTTGGACTTCATTTGACACCTTAAAACATTCACCAAACATAAGGACGTCAACTAGTTCAATTTAGCTTGTTTCCATAAATCAAGCTCTTTCTTAGTCGTTTTGGCTCTAACCTTTTCCAAATAAGTGTATTAAATTAATATAGGTCTGTAAAAATAATATTCAACATTATTTGATTGATTAAGCTCTACTCTAAGTAATGACATTTCTAGAGTGTTACATTATCCCCCCTTTAGGCACATTCATCCCCGAATGACACTAAAATCTTTTGGAGTTAGGAATATACTGTACACTAGCATCCCAACCAATCAGCAACATAAAATCATAACGAGTCATAGCTCATAAGAGTATATAAAAACTCCTTACAACATATTCCATAACATTACACATAGCACTCAATTCATGGTTTACAACATATAAGAGCTCTCTATTCATAACACATAGTGTGGAATTTCTTTCTCAACCTTTTCATAAGTTCAAAGTGCATCAAAGTGTCACGATTCTATTTTTCTTCTTCAGATGACGAAAAAACAACAAAATCTAAAAAAACATATGCATATATATTTCTCATAAGTGCAAGAATAGTGATTGAAGGCATTTTCTTAAAACTTTAGTTGGTACAACTTTTACCAAACATGCACCTATTTAGAAAACAATTCGATTTCATGATCATGCATTACTTTCTCAATTAAGATGAATGTATAACCATAAGTAGTACACAGATGAGGGTAACGGGACATCATGTCGGCTTCAGCTTCCAATGTTGCACCCTCAACCAGATGGTTCCTCAATAGAACTTTTATAGGGGCCACCTCCTTATTTCTCAACTTCTTGACTTGTAAATATAGGATCTCAACAGGAACCTCTTGATATGACAGATTACCAACAACCCCTAAACCTTCTATAGGTAGAGTAGTCACTGGGTTACCTATGCATTTCTTGAGCATAGACACATGAAAAACCAGATGAACTGAAGCTAGTTCACTAGGTCGTTTCAACTCATAGGCAACCTTTCCAATTCATTGTGAAACCTCAATAATGACCAATATACCAGGGACTTAACAACCCCTTTCTACCAAATCTCATCACCCCTTTCATAGGTAAAATATTCAAGTAGACATGATCATCTATTAAAAACTCAAGATCTCTTCTTTTATTGTCAAGATAGGACTTTTGCCGACTATAGGATGTCTTCAATCTATCTCTTATGATTCCAACCTTCTCTATAGCCTCATAGATATTCTTTAGACCAAGGAGTGAGGACTCACCAACCTTAAACCATCAAACATGAGATCTACACCTTCTACCATAAAGAGATTCAGAAGGTGCCATGTTAATGCTCCAATGATAGCTATTGTTGTAAGAGAACTCGATCAAAGGTAGGTGAATTCGATCATCCCAACTTCCCTTGAAATCAATGACACATGTTTGTAACATATATTCAAGGGTCTGAATGGTACGTTCTGCTTGAACATCCATCTGAGGATGAAAAATGGTACTAAGTTTACTTGAGTACCTAAAACCTATCGAAAACCCTTCTAAAAACGAGATCTGAATTGGACACCTCTATCCGAAAATGACGGACAAAGGAATCCCATAGAGACTCACAATCTCATTAATGTAGATCCTTGAATAATCTTCAGTTGTTTAAGTAGACTTAACATGAATAAAGTTGGAATATTTGGTCAACATATCCACAATAACCCATATAGAATCATTTTGCTTTCAGGTTCGAGTCAACCCAACAACAAAGTCAATATTGATGGCTTCCCACTTTCATGTAGGAACATCCATGATTTGGGTTAATCAACATTGTTTGAGATGTTCAACTTTAACTTGTTGGAATTTTGGACAATTAGCAATAAACTCTGCTATGTCCCTCTTTAAACCATCCCACCAATAGACCTTTCTAATGTCATCATATATTTTTGTGGCACACGAATGTATTAAATATCGAGAACCATAAGCTTCATCTAGAATTTGATTTCTTAAATTCTCAACATCAGGTACACATAATCTCCCTTGGTAACTAAGAACACCATCCCCCCTTGGTAGAATGAATCATTGAGCTTACTATATCCTGATTCCTTCAACTCCATCAATAGAGGATCAACGTGTTACTTAGATTCACCTCCACCACTAATGATGAGTTAGAGTTATGATGGACCATGAAACAACCATTTAGAGAATCTTCTAACCGCACACCTATGCGATCCAACCTATGAATATCTTTCACAAGTTCTTTCTTCTCCTATTCCACACCACACTCACTACCCAAAGTTATTCGACTCAAAGCGTCCGCAACCACATTGGCCTTTCCAGGGTGGTAAAGGAACTTCATGTAATAATCGTTCATCAATTCTAACCATCTTGTCGGTCGGAGATTCAACTCCTTTTGTGTAAACACGTATTGAAGAATTTTATGGTTAGTAAACACATCAACATGCACACTATACAAGTAATGTCTCCATATTTTGCAAGGCAAAAACTACGATGGCTAACTCTAGATCATGAGTTGGGTAATTCTTCTCATGAACTTTGAGTTGCCTAGAAGCATAAGCAATCACCTTTCCATGTTGAATGAGGAAAAATCACAATACACTACAAATCCTTCATATCCCTCCGGTGAGGTCAACACGGGAGCACATGTAAGATTATCTTTCAACTCTTGAAAACCTTTCTCACAAGCTTCCGACCACTCAAACATAAACTTACTTTGGGTCAAAGCTGTCAAAGGAGAAGCGATGGATGAAAATCCATCAACAAATCTTCTATAATAGCCGGCTAGACACAAGAAACTCCTTATGTATGTAGAAGTCAAAGGTCTAGGCCAATTTTTGACCGCATCGGTCTTCTTCAAATCAACCTCTACACCATCACCAGAGATAATATGGCTAAGAAAAGCAACCCACCTTAACCAAAATTCACATGTTCTAAATTTGGCATAAACTTAGTGTTTTTTGAGGACTTTCAAGGCTAACCTCATGTGACTCTCATATTCATTTTTATTCTTGGAGTATATTAAAATATCATAATTGAACACAATCACAAATGAGTCGAGGTAATCTCAGAAAACTGTATTCATCAGGTCCATGAATAGAGCCGGGGCATTCGTTCACCCAAAAGACATAACTAGGAACTCATAGTGACCATATCTAGTTCGTAAAGATGTTTTTGGAACATCTTCACCTCTCACTCTAAGTTGGTGATGTCCCAACCTTAAGTCAATTTCGGAAAAGTAACTAGAATCTTGGATTTGATCAAATAGATCATCAAATATAGGGATAGGATACTTGTTATTTATGGTGACTTTAATGAGTTAGCGATAATCTATTCACATTCTAACGAACCCATGCTTCTTCATAACAAACAAGACCGGAGAACCCCATGGAGAAATACTAGGTTGAATGAAACCCTTGTCTAGTAAGTCTTTTAGTTGGAGCTTCAACTATTTCAATTCCGCTGGATCCATCCTATGGAGGAATTGAAATTGGATTCGTATTAGGTAACAAATCAATGCAAAAGTCAATTTCTCCTTCGGGAGGAACTAGTGGAAGGTCATTAGGAAAAACCTCTGGGAATTCTCTCACTACATGACTGACTCAATAGAAGGAATTTCATATTCTAGGTCATTAACTCTCACCACATGATATACAGAACCCTTAGCTATCATCTTACAAGCCTTCAAACAACAAATAATTTGACCCCTTGGCATATAATTTCCCCCTTTCCTCTCTAGAATAGGTTCATTAGGGAATTGAAATTTCACTACCCTTGTTCTACAATCTATGGAAGAAAAAAAATCATAGAGCCAGTTCATACCCAAGATGATATCAAAATAAAACATGGGAAGTTCTACAAAATTAGCAAGAGTATCTCTTTTGGGCAGCATTATAGGACATTTCCTATAGACTATTTTTGAACTACAGTCACCTATTAGGGTACAAACCGAAATGGTTCAACCAACACATCGAGAAGTACATCAAAATTATTAGCTACCAAATGTGTAACAAAAGAAATAGTAGCCCCTAGATCAATCAATGAATACACATTAATAGAGAAAACATGTAACGTACTCGTCACAACAACGGGTATGCTTTCTTGTTCACCCCTAGCTATGAGTGCATAGAAAAGATTCCTTTTTTGAGATTCAGAACTACGACTTCTTTTGGTTGAGCTTTACCATTTCCCTTGACTTGGCTTCTCATGTTAGGATAATCTTTCACCATATGAAAACCCTTGCCACAACCATAGAACCTATTAGTCCCAACAAGACATGCACATATATGTTTCTTACACAGTTAACACAAGATGGTATCTCATTTGGTGGATTAACATTTCCCCCCTTTTTAGGTTTAATATTAGAACCTCTATCATTATGATTTTTGGAGAAATTAGCAGGAGCTGCATTTGAAATTCTCTTCCTAAACTTCGGCTTGTCTTGAACATCAAGCTTACTCTTAGAAAAACCACATTCAAACGGATTTTCCCTCTTCGCTTTCCTAATCCTTTTCCTTAGACGATTTTCTTCTACCTGTTAAGCATGAACCATCAACCTAGAAAGATCTATATTTTCACTAAGCATGGCTGCATGACATTCTTCTTCAAGATCTTCTGACACGCCCGTTACATAAAGACTCATTTCATCCCTAGCATTGGAAAACAATAAACATGTATATTTGGAAAGCTTAATGAATTTAAAGAAGTCTTCGTGAACACTCATACATCCTTGATGAAGTTTGATTAACTCCTCTACCTTATCTTCTCATTTTTCCTTCGGAAAGAATCTGTCAAGAAAGGCCTTTTTGAATATCTCCCAAGTTATGGTACCATCTCCTAAAGCCTAATTATCCTTCCAGTAGTTATACCATGTTTGAGCCCCGTCCTTGAGTTGATAGGCAGCAAGTTCAACCTTCTCAGCAGTACTATCATGATCGGAGTCTAGACCACAGATGAGAACGGTGTCATTGACCTCTCAGAGGTCGCAGACAAGCCTATATACGTCATTCTTACTTCATCTTTGTTAATTTTAACAGAGAATTTAAACTTTTTGTTTTCTTAACATATATGTATACATACTACAGAACATAATAGGAGTTCACAAAACAATCATCTAATATAGAGATAATCAAATGAAAGAACATTTCATAATTGCATTAACGTATTTTTTCCAAAACAACACCAATACAAAGTATGAACAAAAGTGGAAAGAAACACTAGTGGAACATGGTCCACTAGATATAGCCTACATCTAAGATAGATAATAACATTACACATCCTCGAAAGCATGAAGGCCTACCATGTAAAAATTAAAGCTCCACGTCAGGATAGTTCAACGTCAACTTGTAAGCTCTAGCGTCCACCTGTTCCTGCACCTAAATTTTTAGAATTGTATGGGATTACTACACACTTATACTAAGTATGGGTATATTCAATCACACACCAAGAACATGCATAAGTAAGAAGAAATATTTCCTATCGATATGAATTATGGAAAGTCAAGTTAGTGGACTTGCCAATTTTGGTTTAGCAAAGTCATGCCATGAGATTAACATGCATCTTCATACTTATCATTTTGCAAAAAGCACATACATATTACACATATCATATAACATAGTTCATATCATTCTTTCATATGCCATGAGACCTTGGAATCATGGACATGACATTAGGACTTCCCAAAATGAGGGCTCAACATATGGTACCTAAATTAGGGAGTCTTCTTTAACAAAAACAATGTTTGCTTTATTCATTATTACGTACTTCATTTGCTTTGTTTCATATACTAGTGCAGCTACCAGTCATACCTAGGATGTAGTTTAACACTCTCATCGGGTTTCTATAGAACGACCAAGAATAAACTATTGTTATTACATAAGTCTATCTCACCTCTTGATCATCCTATTATAACACCTTCCGTATCGTTCATTTTATTATGTGTATTCGTTGAGGCTGGCCTCATTCTTTCTTTGAGAACTTTAACCATAACCAACATAGATCATGTGAGCATCATGAAATCCATTGTGTAATTGCCACAACTAAAAGAGGTGGAATCACCGACCAAAGTGACCCAAAACATGCTAGCGTGTATGGGGAATAGAACCCTGCTAGATCGATATTTTGGCAGTATATGTTCAAAGACTAGGAGATATACGGAGACCCATACCCTACATTACGGGTAGTTTTATCTCATTAGAGTTACGTGATCCTCCTCCCTTCTCGAAGGAAGGCATCACCGCTCATAGCTAGCCTATCAGTGCTCAATATAAAGTTCCAATATGTTCAATTCATACATTATGGAAGTTGGCTTCTAGCATAAGGACATCATAGCTAATTAGATGATTTCTCATCTCATCATTAGTATTAAATATGCATTAACTTCAATACATTCATTAGAGTGTTCATAGAGACTGGTCTTTTCATTATCTTTACACTCTCATAGGTAAGTATATTTTTGTAACATTTACTTAGGCTCATTTGAGATTGCTCTCTTCTTTAACATTATCCTCTTATCATATTGTCAAGTCATTCATTAACTTTAACAAATTTGGTTTTCATAATTACTCACCTCTTCACGTGAATGTTCATTTCATCATATGCCAATGCCTATGGCTATTTAATATGTTTCACACTCATATTTAACCCTTCTGCGGTTACATCAATTTATTACATACATCTTTGGCTCACTTACATTTAAAAGTGTGCTAGACTTATGAGTCCACACATACAAGCCATCATGCTTCATTCATAGTTTGTCTAAGTTATTCATGCTTACCAAAGATTATGTGGTACAAGGCTTATGCATCTTGAGAATATACCAACATATTGATTTCGATCATTAGAGGCAGCATTCATTAAATATTTGTTAACGTATTACTTATGTGTCAATACGGAATCGGGCAAGGGAACCCAATTTCTAATCCCTTGAACAACAGTTAATCTTATTTTAAACTTGATAAATGCATTTTTCAAATTTGGGAGACCCTATTTTGATTCCCATAAACCCCATAATATTTCTTTCTTGTTCTCCTCTCATTTTTCGTTTTAAGGAAAGGAGGTTGTGGGTTCAATCCCCCACAAGCTCACTATTTTTCTTTTACTTTATCTCTTAACTTTCTCACCTATCCAAGAGATTGTGGGTTCAATCCCCACTCTCCATATTTTATTTTCTCCTTTATTTTTCTCCGAACTCTCTCATCCATTCAAGAGGTTTTGGGTTCAATCCCCAATCTCCATTTTATTGTTCTCCATTTTATTTGTTCCTAACTGTATATCGCATTCCAAGAGTTGTGGTACAATCGCCACCCTCAGCCACATCTAGCTTACAATCCATTTTTCTCCCTGAACGTTTAGTGTAATTTTCATTTGGTTGGTGAGGGTACGGGTTAAATCCCCCATGACCTTAACATTTTAAAATCTTTGAAAAAACATAGTAATTCCTCATCCTTGGCCGAGACTACAAATTTCCACAAGGTGGAAATTTGATTCTTTCCAATCCATTTTCCTCTCGATCATTGATCTTTATTTGTAGATTTCATGTAAATGATGTGTTGTGTTTAAATCCTTAGTGATAACATATTTTACATTCATTTTCATTGCATTTTGTACCACTTTTTTTGGGCCGAACACAAACTACCAAATGCTCGAAATTTGTTCCACTCTTTTCAGCTTCTTTTTAGTCATCATTCATACGTTAATCTTAAGGCATTCGTGATCATGCTGGTGATATTTAAGTGTACTCTTTTTTTATGCTTATATTCATCAAGACTATCGTTAAAATCCAGCAACATTACACTTAAATGAGAATATACTTTTTTTTAACCTTTACATAATGAAAAAAATAAAATTGATAATACACAATGGCCAGGGAAGCAACCATAGTTAATTTACCGCACACCCATGCCTCAAACCAAATTTACGTAAAAACTTTTTCGGAAGTAACATCTTTAATTTCATAATTAAGTTCCCCCCAAATACACATTTAAAACCATTAATAACAAAAAAGACCTAAATTATCTTACCTAGAGACATACAATGCCTGCTTTGAATCTTTCAAATTATTAATGACAGGGCATGCAAACGGGTAAACCTTGGTTTCCCATTGCAATAAATGAACCTTAAGGTTCTTTTATAACGGGACATAGAGAGAATGATAAAAACTCTACTTAATCTCGATCAACACTGTTTCAATGTTGTTGTGGGGGGGGCCCCCCAATTCCCACGGACATCCACTGCCTCACCACCAAATCATAAAAGCCCAATATTGTCGAGAAGATATTGTGACTTTTGTTTTTAGCTTAGCTTTTCGTTTGAGTTGTTGTAAGTAACGTATGCAAGAGTGAAGTGAAGAACGGATTATTATTATATGGCATGATAGTGTTAGTATTCTTACTATTACTAATATATTATTATTATTATATTAAAAATTGATTTTCAATTAACAAATAAGAAAATTAAATATAACTACATTTAACTAATCACTAAATAGAATATATCAATTAAAATGGTTCACCCGAAGGCTCGAATTGGGTGAAGCCATGAAAAAAAAATTTAGGGGAAATTTCTGGCCACCCACATTCCCAATTTTCACAAACATATTTAATTAATTAAATTATTAGGGTAATACAACTACTACCCTTATTCTTAGAAAATACCATTTTACCCTAGACCCTCAAAACTTATTTATTCCACTTTTAAGGTCCGATTAAGACTCATCCTTCTAAATCTTCAATTAAGGTGCACGAAGTGGCTGGACCCAACCTTTTCTAGATCAAGTTAAGTCTCACCATGTTGTGTGCTTGGGCTGTTGGAGAGGTCCATAGTTAGGGTTTGATGCACATAAATCCGTGTGAACCAGGTCTAATCATAGGGCATGCAGATCCATTAAGCATACGAAACATAGTCATTTTCGGTATGTTAAAGTACTCACCCCCATGCAAAACAACAATCATTCTCGACCTCATCAACTAACCTTCTTGTTGGTCTTCATCAATTTTGATCCAAATAAAACATGGGAGGATTATTCCTCGTTAAGTCTGTAAAAGGCTAGCCTTAGTACTAGCATGTTGTTTTCTGAGAAACAAACTCTCCATTAGTGTTGAGCCGTAATGGCCGTTGATCTTTTGTGGTGATGACTTGGGACATTTGGAACAGAGCTCTGCCCTCACCTCCACCCTTTCATAGCGGAGAGGATTCACGGAAATTCCTATTGCAGCAGCCTTTCACTTGAGGCATTTAGAGTGCCTTCGGGAGTACTCCCGATTGCAATCCTTATCTATTTGTATCGCGGCTTCCTTGTGGTGTCATGCCTAGAAACTACAAAAAAGGGATTAGATTATAAATGACACCATAGTGCTAAAACCTCTAAAGGCAGGACTCGGAGTATAAGAGAGAAGAGAAGTTTCTACTCTTCAAAGGAGCTCTTATCAATAATGGCTGGCTTTATTCACAACCATGGAACAATCTACTCTAGGTGAATGTTTACCGAGACATTGATCCTAAGTAAGTATCTATTGCTCTAATACCAAGCGTTTCACAGAAGGAGAGTATACCCCGAATGCGACTGGCTGTCGTGTTCTTTCAAAGGACTCAGTACAAGCTCTTACCATTCGTCATAACAGTGATAGTCAAAATTACGGAAAAAAATTAAAACTGTTATCATTTTACTTGAAGTACACTTGACTTTCATAGTTATCATTCATAAACCTGACAATAATATAAGAATTGTCTCATATAATAAAATCGTTAAAGAGTACCAAATCTGAACCACAGTCCAAATGCCATAAAGCGCCTAAAATAAAAGAATCCATAGAAACATGATGCATATAAGATATTCCTAATATCTTATAAACTCTTCAGATTGGGAAAATAAATGATAAGATCGCAATAATGAGACCTATCAAAGACCATGGAGAAAGAGTTCCACGGTCTTCAAATCGAGATCCTTAAACTTCATGTCGAAAACCAACAGTGGTAGTAATATAAAGTTAATAGGGTAAGTCCGTTTCACATGTACTAAGGATGGGTATATGCACGAACACAACGAACATATATAAAAGGGATCATTTATCATATTTAGTTAGAAAAAACTGCTTAAGTCATGTGACCGTCTTTAATGACATACCAAAGAAACATACAAGTCAAAGGATGCCATCAATAAAGAATGGATCATAATTAAAGACAATTATCATAGTCCATGTTAACTTTTCATATCACATAGATCATATAAAGCATACATACACAAAAAACTCCAATGATTCCCAATCCAACATAACCAAGTGCATGGTATGTGAAGCCCACCTAGACCCCAAATGACTAAATAGATCAGATAGGAGGACATCGTAGGCTTTGTTGTATATAACTGGTAACACAAATTAGTCATCATTCATATAGCAATATAACCACCTAAAATATTCATAATTACCAACCTAATACAATAGTAACATCTGTATATACATCTAGAAGCCTTCATGTTATATATTACCTAAGAACAATCTCATAGGGACTCCAATTAAAGTCAACTCATACATTGTTAGGTAGAGTCTCCACCCCTACCTCTACTACGTAGCCTCCTTGTAACCTGTCAACGTTCATTTACTGTCTTCATTTATGATGAGGGAACAGATGGATCTTAACCGACCGAGATCATGTGAGATTAACTTTTTGTATACAAACTGATTATGAGCTCTTTGTGATTAGATGAGAATTTCCTTTCATCATAACCACTGCTTATGTTGAGTAAACAGAAACATAAGTCTATCTTGTGTAAAGGATACAAAAAAATACTCTTGAGTCTTTTCGTTATATTCTTATCATGATCTAAGCTTTAGCATGGTCATAGACCAAATTTACAGATAACAACATCATCTTAGTACTTGCAAACAATATCTGATGTATAGGCCTCATAAACATGTAGAGTAATCACTACTTTCTAAGGACTCCTCTCTTGTCCAAAAACATCTCCGGAACTTACTTCAACTTACAACCATTCATTAACCATAAAATTAGTGAAATTCTCAATATCATAATCATTAAAAACTCTTTTAAAATCATATAACAAGATTCCAATGGCAATAAACGTAGGTAAAGGGAACAAGAGTCATTAAGATTAAATATAATTTAGTTCGAATCCTCAGTTTTCATATTACGAGTATGTAGAAAAATCCTACAAAACCTCTTGTAGATAAGAACGTGTTCATAGGAACTCAAACGTAATTAACAACATATCATAAAACAACGGGTGGAAAGACTAATTAAAACACTACTTTTCATTAAAAAATCATCAATATAGGGTTAGAAGAAAAATTCTATTTTGTAGAAGTTTAAACAACCTAGGGAATGAATGTTCTGAAAAAAATATTTCAAAGGGACCGGCTTTTGGGGAAAGGGAATCCCCGAGTAAAAAACCCTACCTTAGTAGATGGAAGAATCACAAACATTGATGAAAAGATTGATGTCTTCGTCTTCTTCCTTATTACTCTTCTTGTTTCATGAGTTTGAAGAAGGGAGGAGCTGAGGAGTGAAGAAATTTGTTCGCTCGGGTTGGAACGTGTAAAAGTGGGTGCTAAAAATTGACCTAACTCAATACCCATCTCTGGTCTATAAATTAACCAAGTGACCTTCAACTTTAAAGAAAAGTTGGTTTGATGAGATAAAATTACAAAAAAAAATACGGACTTAACGATTCATGGAAGTTAGCTGGAGTCGCGCGGCAAATCATCATTTTATTGAATTTTTGGGTTGAGGCAGTCGTGAGTGCATGTCAAACTCGAATCACGCGGGTGCTCTAGTGTTAAGGATCGCATCGCGCACAACTACCCCACATATTGGACTGCAGGCTTGCCAGGCAGGTTGCCACACATGTTTGGGTCCTCCCCAAGGAGATCGGGTGGTCCATGTAGTCTAATTTACCGGACGCTGGAACCGTGTACTAATTATAATACCTCTCCCAGGTTCTCTTTAAAAGTTTTGGACTTCATTTAAAAGCTTAAAGCACACCCAAACAAAAGGGATGTAAAGAAGTTCAAATTAGCTAGTTTCAGATGTCAAACGTCTTTCTTAGTCTTTTTGGCTCTAACTTTTCAAAATGAGTTTCTTACTTGTATAGGTCTGCGAAACACTTCATTTTAACATTATGTTGATGGATGCTATAAAACTTGATTATAGTTAATGGGCACTTATAAAAGTGTACATGACACATACTCAAGCCACTCTAATATCAAGTTATAATAATCATTAAAGAATGATAATAGTTCATTAAAATAATAACCCAAAGTACGGACCAAAACCTGAAACCCTATCAGTCAACAAGTTTAAAGAACCCCAACCAAACCCCCATAACCTTACTCATCAAAGTAATCCAACAAAAATCATGACCCACATGTCCACTTCCCTAATATGGTATTACGCGTACATATGATTCATACCTTAAAATAAGACCACATCATTCATAAGTGAAAAAAATCAAAACATTATGTATCAACATGTGCAAGTATTCATCTAAAATCATTACAATTATAATCATATTTCATATATAAGAAAACCCTCTGAATAATTATTCAAGGATAAGTCGTGCAAATCTTTTGTAGCGTCCCATACCCCTACCTAGACTAAGATTAAACCCCTCAGAGAATATTAAATTCACGTTCGCCCTTTTTAATTCATTTGTAGATTTGGAAAACCTCTTACCTAACGACAACATCGACCAATAAAGATAATGTGGAATCGTGACATGACACCTACATCGAAAACCAAGGTGAATACTTTTCCAGGTAGGTAAAAAAAAAACATAAACATAGAAATACGTGGATCCACTAGTCTAGATATTCATATGGGGGGCTGAATTGTCATGAACTAGGGAGATATATTTGGGACCCTCTTTATGGACACGATATAGTCTACAATATCAAGAGTATATTAGTGATCAAACTTTAAAAAAACTCTTTCAAATCATATCAAGATTGTGAATTGCATACGTAAGGTAAAGGACAAGGGCATGTAAGATTCAAACATATTAATCTTAGGTTCCAACCCTAAGTTTGTATATTATCCAGTGTAGAAAACCATATACAAACCATCTTGTAGATAAGAAGTTAGTTCCATAGGAACTTCAAACATAATAACAAAATAATCATCAAAAATCGTGTGGAGATAGACTATTAAAACACGACTTGTGCATTAAAAATAATCAATATAGGTTAGGCAGCACATATATTGTGTAGAGTAAAAAAACCCTAGGAATAAAGTTCTTGGGAAAAATATCTTCAAAGGGATCCGTTGGGGAAAGGAATCCCATTAGTGACAAACCCCCATTAGCCTTATAGCTGAAAGAATCTAAAAAAAAAATTATGAAATTCTTTTTGATTCCGTTACTTCTTCTTGCTCTTCTTGATCCCAATGGAGTTTGAGACGGGGTGTTCTGAGAGAATGAACGACATTTTGTCGATATGGGTTGGGACATGAAAAGTGGTGGTCTAAAACTGACGTTTAATATCAATATGAGTTGTCTTTGAATTAAACCAAATTTAAAAAAAAAACCTTGTCAAATTAAATAGTTTTTTAATATGATAAATTCCAAAAATACGGACTTTGAACGAGTCTTGGAAGAGATGGGTCGCGCGGCCAAATCCATTGTATTTTTATTGAAAGACTTTGTGTTGAGGCAGTTGAGTACTTGTTCAAAAACTCGCATCACGAGGTTGCCTTCAAATCTTTGAGGCAGAACTCTGGTGTTCATCTTGCGTCGGCGCACCCACACCTCAACATTTTTGCATACTCGCAGGCTGCCCCACACTGTGGGGTCCCTCCCCAGGAGCCTTCGGGTGTCGTGGTGTCTCATTACGGCTATTGGAACTTTGTACTAAAATAAACCTATCCATGGTATCTTAAAAGTTTGGGATTTCTATTTAAAAACCTAACTATAGCATTCACCAAACATAGTGATGTAAAACTAGTTGAAATTACTAGTTTCCGTATGCAAGTCTTTCTTAAGTCGTTTGGCTTAACCTTTTCAAAATGAGTTTATGACATTACTATAGGTTCAGGAAACTCAGTAAACATTATTTGATGGAGTTAAACTCTCGTCTTGTCATTGGCATTGCGAAGTGTTAACATGGACAATATCACTCCACTCCACATGCATGTTATAAATAAATCATAAGAATTGAATGGAATAATAGTTCCTAAAAATAATAACCAACGAAAGAAAATTAACCATGAAAACCGATCAAAGTCAAACAAGTTAAATAAAAACAAGCAAAAAGCCCCATAACCTTCCATATCAAGAATCCAAAAAAATTCATGACCAACATACCACGTCAATAACATGGTATTAAGAGACATTATGATCATACTTAAAATAGACCAATACATTATAAGTGAAACTAATCAACAGATAGTATCCAACAATGAGCAAGTCATCATATACATCATGTTACCATTATAATAATATTCATATATAATATATCCTCATACTAATTCATTAAACGGATAAGAGGCACATATTTTTGTGAAGAGTCCCATTACCCTACCTAGACTAAGCTAAAACGCTAGTTCTTAATTCGGTTCATCCCTTAATAGTTTTAGGATTTTTCGAAACCTCCTGACTTATCCAACATCAGACCAATGAGATTAATGTGGAATTCGGCGTTTATGGAACCCTACATCGAAACGAGGTTGGACTACTTCGCGCCAAGTTAGTAAAAAACCATAAACAAATACGAAACTACGTGGATCCACTGCTAATCTTTCATTAGGGGAAACATTTTCAGGAATAGGAGATATATTTGGAACCCGCTTATGCTACAATGCATTATAGTATCCAATCTCAAGACGTACATTAGTGATCCTACATTCCCTATGTGGGCAAGAACACTCCTCACTATGGCTCATTCGGTGCTAACAGAGTCCCTTTAAAATGACTTTACTTGTTTAAGTCTTTTCTAATCATCATACCTTAATGTTAGGTCATAGGGTGTTTAATTCCTGTTTAATTATGGTCATTAGCTCAGTAGGAATGCATGAAAATATTCCGTTAAATGGCAACCTCGTATGTGAGATTAAGTAACATCATCATCCTGTCCTAATACGGCACATAGGTAATTCATACCAAACCTTATATCATTCATGTTCAGAATATGTCAAACATACCACGTTTTTTTTCCCCCCCCCCAATACATTTCAATTCATCACCGTGACCAACACTTACTTAGGCTAATCACAAGTCAATATAAATTGAAATACCTCTCATCTTCACAAGCCATTAATTATTAAGTAAAAGAGTAGGATCATAAATGCAATCTCAATTCCTTCAATAGCCATCATCACGGTCTTACCATCAGCAAAACCAATTACATCAAAACCAATAAGGTTGTGTGGTAACATCAATCAATAATAATTAACATAACAACCTAGGTGAATTGCATCATCACTATCCCAATTACCAAAATTATAAACCTAGTGGATTACGGGGAATACTGTGTAATCTCAATGAATTCCATTCATCACGGATCAAGCTCCACGAAATTAGATCGAAAAACCCATAAATACATTCCATAGTCAGTGCATAACATGAATAGAATAGGACAAATCACGTCTAATAATACAAAGAATCTTCAAGTCCCCTCAAATGCGTCTGACAATATCAAAGCTTTGCGGAAAACTGGTGAAGCTAATTTAAGTTCAAACATGAAATTTCATCAATTAACAACAATTAGCCAACAATTTATATTGACTCGTAATAGAAATCACATATTCATCATGTCACTTGAAGTTTAGAAGGAAAAGCCAATTATTAGAAATATTATTAGTTTAGAAATTTAAAAAGTCAGAAATTAGAATTTGAGCTATTAGAAAATTAGAATAATTAGAAAATTTAGAAATTAAGTAAATTTAATTACTTTATTTGAAATTTTTTTATTAAAATAAAATTTTAGAAATTGTCATTAGTTTATTAAAATTTATTACATTATTTATTAAATTAGAAATTAGAAAAGTTATGATTATGTATTAAAAGTATTAGAATTACTTAATGAGTTATAAATTATTTGAATTTAAATTATAGAATTATATTTAATTATATAATTAGTCAAATTATTATAGCAAGTGAAATGGATTAATTTACCAATTAATGTATTGATTAATATTGTTTGGAGAGAATTATGTAATGAGAATTTAAAATTAACTTCTTAAAGTTAATTTAAGTTATTAGAAATTATTAAATTCGATTCTGAGAAAGGTGGAGTAGAAGAGTTGTCATAATGAGTGATGAATAGAATGAAGCGTATAGAATGTGTGAAAGGATAAATTAAAGGAGTAGAAATAGTAAATTTGTAGGAACTTAAAAAGTGTTTAAAAATTAAATTATTATTTTTTGACATTTAAATTTTTAGAATTTAAAATTATTTAATATTGAATAGGAATTATTTCAAATTAGAATTATTATTTAATGATTAGACTTGGAAAATTCCATGGAATTGGGTAATTACAATTCAGTTTGAGATGGGACCCTCACGGGAGAAAGGAATCTCAATATGAAGAAAAACCCATACGGCATGAAATTCGCCCGAAATAAAGTTGAACATTTACCGAAATACCTTCTTTCTTCAAGCACTTGTTCCTCTTCAATGAGGAATTTGGGGAAAAGAAACTAGAGGACGGGTGAGAGTTTTTGATAAGTTTAGGAATTTGGATTGGGTAGTAGAAAATTGACCTAAAACATGACCACTCTTGCAAGGTAACAATACCCCCTAAATTTTCCCCAACTACTCTGTAACCTTAAGCTTGTTTTTGTGACGTAATACATGTCAAAAGTACGGATTTACAGAATTTGGAAAATGGCTCCCCGTCACGGGGGTCCAGATAACACATTTTAATTCCCAAAAAAACTTAGTTCGGGGACAGTGGACGTCGGTGTGGTTGCGTTTTTCATGGCAAGAAGCCCACGGATTCTTAACATGGTAGGCTTGCTTTGGCAGCCTGCCCCACATGTTAGGGGATTCGCCAGACCTTTGCGGGGGGGCCTGGGGCCTCGTTATGTGAGGTGTAGACGCTCGAGTACTAGCAAGCGAACGAACAAGATTTGGTACTCCACAAAGTATGTTTAAATTTTTTAGACACCATTTGACCATCCAAAACAATTCCCAAACATCTGACGTCACTAGTTCGATTATTATACTCGTTTTTCGGGGAAGTCATGGCAAGTCCTTTGACGTGTTGGCTCTAAAACCTGGCGACAAATTTCACAAAAACGCTTAGATTACTTCAAAATAGTATTAAGAAACATTCGAATCATGTTTGGCTCTAGATTGGTATCGAATTTTTGGAGGAGTGTTACTTCCCCCCCCCCAACTTTTGGAATTGTTCACGAATGACACCATCCACTATTAAAAGAGGGAAAGGAAGCATAGACTCAAAAGTAGGGAAAGGAAGACTCAAGAGTAAGCAGTCAATCCAACCTATACAGACTTAATCATGAGTACAACTCAAAATAACAATGAATATTAAATTTACACTGGTCAAAATATCAATTTTAACAATAGGATTCAAAGTGGCCAACTGAGGATTTCTTCTCATAACTATCACATGAGCAAACATACCTGACATGAAGTGCAATTTATGTCAAAGTTCAATATACCAATATGTACATATCATTTCATAAAGACTCCAAACTATCCAAAATGCACAATATAAACTAAAAACAGAAAAATTACGAAAATTTCAACGTTGAAAGCACATTCACTGTAAGTACAAAGTAACAACACACCAAAAGCACATTATTGAAAAAATCTAATTAAATAAAGGAAAACTCAATTTACGTCTACGTTCATGATTAGTAAAGAACAAATTCTCACCTAGTTATTCAAATATATGAGCGTTAACGGGACTTCATGTGGCCTCGGCCCCATGTGGCACCCTAACAGGTGGATTTCTCTATAACACCGTTATGGAAGACACCACTTTGTGCCTTCAATCTCTAGTTTGCATATCAAGGTTTTGAGACAGAACTTCTCATATAGAGATATCCTTTGCACAAAGACCCTAATATGAAGGATAGACTAGGGATTCACCGATTAAAAAACTCTTAAGACATAGACACATGTTAAAAACTGGATGAATTAAAGCTAGCACTAGGTGAGTTTCAAGTCTATGCACCTTTAGCCAACCATTAAAAGATTGTTAGGTGAACCCAATCAAAGAGGGACTCGACTTCATTATTGCCAAATTAAAAAACTCCTTTATAGGTGAATTTTCAAATGCACCTCATTCATCTTTTTCAAAAGTCCAACAGTCCCTTCTAGTTGTATGATCGTCATACGACTTTTGCCGTATTATAAGTCCGTTTAGAGAAATTTCCTTATAATATCGGATTTATCAAAGTCTTATAAATCAAATAAGGAAAAAGAAGTGAGGTTCAACCTAATTCAAACCATCCAATTGGATTATTTAATCTCGACAAAACAAAGGCTTGTAGGGCGCCATAGATTAGATGAATGGTAGTATTATTGTAAGAAACTTCCACCAAGGAAAATGCTTATCCCAATATCCTGGATGTGACACCCCAGATTTAATAATATCCTCACGGATTTGGAATAGTACGCTGCGCTTGACCATCTTTGGGGATTGAAAAGCGGTTTGGTAACTTAAAGTGGTGCCCTACCCCTTCTTGGAATGGACCTCAACAAGTAGATGTGAATTGCGACCTATTAATCTGATGGATGACGGGAAAAAACCATGGCGATATTAAAATATCTCTATGAAGATCCTTGATACTCTAGCCACGACTAAGTAGACTTGAAGGGAGTGAAATGAGAGATTGGTCAACATATCCACAACCACCCATATAGAGTTCAATTGCTTTTTGTCTATGGTGAAACCTAACACAAATCTGTATTGATATCTTTCCACTTCAAGTAGGAACTTTATTCTAGTGTTCAAACCACCCGTAATTCAAATGTTCAAATTTCACTTGTGGCATTTGGACATCAAATAATTTTCCTATGTCCTTCAAACGTCCCACCAAAAATACATCCCTAAGGGTCGCGTGGTACATTTTTGGTAAACTAGGATGAATGAGTAAATACACCAATGAACTTTCCATCAAAGTATTCGGTTCCTCTAAACATTCCACATGGGATTTACACACAACCTCCTTAATGACTAGGGACACATTTTCCTAAGGGAAGACCCATTAAGCTACCCCCTACCGGTCCGTCTTCAACCCATCAATGGTTTATTTAAGATGGGTTGACTTTCATCTCACCCAACCAATCATGACTCAGAGCATGATGAAACCATAAAACCACCATCCGGAGAATATTCAAATAGACAACCCACATATATACCCAACCTTCATGAATCTTTATAGGTCTTTCTTGTCTATCCTCCACGAGAAACACTAACCCATGGTTCCTAAGACTTAGGGCAATCCGTACCACAGTGTCCTTCCTGGGGTTATAGATACCACTCATACGGAATCTTTCACACAATTCCAACACTTTATTTGACAGGGATTTAACTACAGTTTTGAATAAAACCCCAATATATTGGAGACTCTTATGTTCGGAAAACATTAATCTGGACACCTGCAATTAAAGCCTCACACATTTTAAGGCAAAAATCACGCGCTAACTCAAGATCATCTAACTTGAATATTTTATATCATGAAAGGAAGTTGTCTAGACAGCTCGGGGGCTATTACTTCCCTTGTTTCATATAGCTACAACCCCAAAACCACTTGTAATGCATCACAAACACAATGAATCCCTGTGTACCTCTCAAGTGTAAAGCCAACAAAGAGAGAAAGTTAGCCAATCTTTCAAGATTTG
Organism: Solanum habrochaites; assembly: GCA_027704765.1. Taxonomy (NCBI): domain Eukaryota; kingdom Viridiplantae; phylum Streptophyta; class Magnoliopsida; order Solanales; family Solanaceae; genus Solanum; species Solanum habrochaites. The sequence continues at coordinate 32,652 of JAKWJA010002114.1, forward strand.
AAAGATTTTTCACATTGCCTGCGCGAACAATCCAAATTTCCTACTTTTTCGGGTAAAGTAGCTCAAGGGAGATGCAGGAGCAAAAAAAAAACCACCACAACTTGATACTAACCCCCTAGACCCAAGAAGACTGTAATGTTGATTGGACTAAGAGGTTTAGGGCCATTGTGGGGACCCCGCGGTTTCTTGATCAACCCAATCCTCATTAAAGATATATGACAAAGAAAAAAAAAAACTCACATGCTACACTTGAAAAATAATTTTTCTACTTAAAAATGGTAACATCACCCTCCAAAATGATTAATGGCTCACCCTCATTTTTTGAATATACGAAAAATGTATCAATGAAATACATGGACAAAGAATTAGGTAACTTTGAAAAAACCCTATTCAGTTTTGAGATCCATAAACTCCTCGGGGCATTAGTGAGATCAAAGGACATACAAAGACACACTAGTGAATTGATCTAGTCGAAAATGAGTTTTTCGTCAGATCCCTCACCTGCACCCATGTTGGTGAGCTCAGGATTCAAGTCCAATATTATAAAAGTAAATACCCTTGGGTGATCATAAAAAAGTCATTATCCCATGTGAGGGCTCCTTATTCTTAATAGTGACGTTATTGGTTGACGATAATGATACATTTTAAGAGAAGCATTCTTTCTTCTTCACAAATAATACCGGCGAACCCCCATGTGGAAATTACTAGGTATAATGAAGCCTTTGTCTATTAAATCAAATGAGTTGAGGCTTCAACTCTTACATTCGGCCGGAGCAATCCGATAAGTAATAAATAGAATGGGATTTGTATTCAGTAACAATTGGATACCAAAATCAAATTTCTCGTCCGAGAGGAATACTGGGAAAATTATTAGGAAAGACCTCCAAACGTTCTTTCACTACGGGGACCGACTCAATGGGAGTAATTTTGGAGTGTAAATCTTACTCTTACTATATGGTATAAACACCCTTTAAAGATCATTTTGCATGCTTTAAAACAATAGATTATACGACCTTTGGAATAGAATTTTCCCCCTTCAACTCTAAAACGGTCTCATTTTAAAACAAAATTAATTAGAATTAGAAAATCCCACGGAATTGGGTAATTTAGAAATTAACTTTGAGAGGACCAATTGGGGGAAGGAATACCAAGTGTGAATAACTAATACCCTAATGAATATTAATCAACAAAATTGAAGTAAAATTGCATAGAAATTGACCTTCTTCTTCAAGCTTTGTTCCTTCTTCAATGGAGGAATTGGGGGAGAGAGAAAGTAGAGAGAGGTGAGAGCATTTGGGTTTGTTATTTGAATTTGGGTTTGTGTGAGTAATAAATGATACTTAGAAATGACAATTAGTCAATATATAGTCACCCCAAAAATTATAGAAAGCGCCCCTCACTGAAATTGGTCTTTTTCTGAAGTCTGAATGTCAAAAGTATGATTTTATCGAATAATGGTAGTGGCTCAATGTTGCGGGGCAAACCCGCATTGTATTTCCCAAAAATAAATTTTGGGACAGTTAGGTCTGTGTGGGTTGCGCTTCGTGCAGCAGTCAATTGATTCATGACTTTCATAGGATTCTTTGGTAGCCTACCCACCCATGTTGGGGTCCTCCTCCATGACCCTTCGGGTGGTCCTTGGGGCGTCTTTATTGGGCGTTTAGACTCTCTATACTAAACTCTACCTAAATAAAATCCTTTTATAAGTTTTATACTTTGTTTGACCTTCCAAAACAATTCTCAAACATAGCGACGTCAACTAGTTCAGTTACGCTAGTCTTTGGACGTCCTTGACTTCTTGGCTCTAAATTTTTTTTTATGACTTCTAAAAATTATTTGACATCATAGACACTCATGTTAGGCTGTAGATTATATCTCTACTTTTTGATATGTTACATAAGATGCTTTGTAAACGTTATTCATGAAGATTTATCTAAAATGGCATGAAAAATGTGTTTCAACTAAATGTCCTCTTCAACATGTTTTTGCATATTGCCATACATCGTACATTGTTAGTATTAAATCCATAATCTTCTATAGTTTTGAAAGTATAGGTGGAAAATAAGTGAAGGTTCTAATAAGGTGAGGCTTGGGAAGTTGATTCTCTCAACATTGGTATGTCCTCATATGTTGGAGGACATGAATTATGTTTCTTTTAGTTTCTTTCTTTTTAAAGATAGTATAAGACTTTGTATGTTTCTTTCAATGTAAAAGGTTGTGACTCTATGAGGCTAAGATATGCCTAAATTGGCTTGTGATGATGTTACTTGTTCCTTAGTTTTATAAAGAGTTTCTTATTAGTTATGTTGTTAAAAGTCTTAAATTCATACCAATGCAACGAATGTAATCTAGGAAGCTTATACAAGGCCTCTGAGAGATCGGTTAGACCGTGTAACACCTAGGGGGTACACTTGGGTCCTGACAAACTTGGTATCAGATCATACAATTTTGGAAAATAGTTTAAGGTCAAAAGTCTCACAAGCCACGTCTAGTAGAGTCTTACTCATCGGTGTGAATTGTGACATATCTACGAGAGAGATACTATAGGATGATAGAAGTTTCACTTTCTTCATTACTCTTGTATTGTGCCATAGATTTGAGTTCTATAAGTGTCTTTGCTAATATCTTATCTTGCGCTTGAAGGATATATTCCTAAAAATTTCTAAGTTAAGCCCGGGCAATTCATAAATTTCGTATAAGGTGATACTGAGTTGTTCTTAATTTTCTATGGTGTTAAGGTAAATTAGTTGGGCGTGAACGATTTTGAAAATCAATTGATGATATTAGAAAACCTTTGCGCAAATTAGAATTTAATGTTTCCTAACAAATTATGTTTTGAAATAATATTTTACTTGTGCAAACTTCAAATGACCATATCTGTTATTATAAAGAAGTACGTGATCCATAACCATTAAAATTGAAGCTATTTGAAACCTCTTTGCAATGCCACCAATTTTGCCTTAATTAAATATTCGAGTAAAAAGTTATAATCATTTCAGTGACAAGTATAGTGTAGTTCCGTTATAGCCACAGGAAAATATTAAATATGGTAATTTTTATCGCCTTTTCAAAGTATGAAAACTGAAAACGGATTTCACAAGTACTATAAAGCCATGAATAATTCAATTTCCATCTTTTAGTCCATCATTCTATTCTCTCTCTAACCCAATGACAAAATCTCAAGCTCCATCCTAGAAAATTCAAGATTTTTCAAGATTCTTCTAATAAGGGAAAGCTCTAGCTAGGATTGAAGTTCTTCATTGATTTTTTGAACAAATTTCGTGCATTTTCTCCAATAAAAGGTATGGTGTTTCATCCTTGATTATTCTGTCATTCAAATATCTAATTTCAAAGTCTTTTCAAAAGACCTAAAAAAACCTAAAACCCTATTTGAATTCCAATTATAGGTTCTTGCATGAAAATGTTTAAATCAATGTTTTATGACTTATTCAATGTTTGTTGATGGTTTAGAGATCAAAACTTCAATGAACCCATGTATTCCTTGAATTTTTAATTTGGTCTCTAAAGTGGGTAAATTAATGAGGACTTAATAATATTTAATTCATTTGTAGATTGTATTGGGATATTAATTTAGGTATTGATTAATGTTATAATTGTTCATGGATTCCTTATAATGTTAATATCAATACTGGTTATTGATGGGTCATTTATACGATGGTATTATTGGCATAGTCATATTTATATTATTATGGGTAATATCTCAATGATGTGAATTTATATTTGAAAGACTAAAGGGTGATGCTTATGGCTATGATAAGGGTATGAGTTGACCTAATTATTTCGTATAGCATTAATTTAATGTTTAAATATTTTTGTTTGGTTTGTTCTAGCTATGGTTGCGGAGATTACTTGATATAATCGTTATGACCATGGCCTTGTCGGCATTATATTGTGAAATATTGTATGATCATGATAATGTACATGAAAAGGTATAAGGTGAAGTTTTCATGTGATTTCTATATGATCTTGTATTAGTCTATAATGCTATAGATACATTGCCTCCTTAGTTGATGATTCATGAAGTGAAGGACTAAAGAGAGCCTTTAGAGAATGAAGTAGTGTCTTGTATTAATACAATAATTGTGGATACTTGATACTTGAATGATACTGAATAAATTATATGGTGGATATTATGTCTTGACTAGGAAGTATTAGTCACCCTTTTCTTGAATGAATGAAAAAAGTGATAGGCTAGTATTTGTAAACCTAAAGTACGTACCTTTCTATGAATGAGTTATATAGATCCTTAAATATGTAATAAATTAATAATGAGCTATCCTAATAGACCTTGAGTTGAAGCCCTTGTGGACCCATTCTTGGTAGGGGTATTATGATTTGGTAGAACTAAATAATGGTACCTTATTATATACCATTACGTGAACAAACTTACTCTATGAGAACAAAGGCAAACCACCGAAGGGATATGTGCGTGATAGTATCTCTACTTGTAATATGAGACTAGAGTACAAAGAAGCCCTTGATATCCATGAACCATGTGCCAACATGGGATTAGTCCTAGTTCCACGTTTGGCAAGAGGAACATCTTCCACGGTGTGGGTTTTATGACACAAGATTCCATATCAAGCTAGTATGGTCTATGTCGGTTAATGACTATTCTAATCATATGAGATGTACACTCTATTATTTGATAGGTTCTATAACGTGTAGGTTGTTGAATGAGACACTATATGTGCATTGCATGATTAGACCTTGAAGATGCCAAGGTGAGTTCCCTAGATCTTCCAAAACCATTATGTGAAGTCCTCTAATTGTTTGATTGACTCTTAAATGGATTAATGAATATCGTTTACTTAGTTTATTCATGTTGAATAGAAAGGTTCCTATCTTGAGTAGCTTTGGGGATTGCTTAGGTAGGCTTCAAGAGGGTGTATGGGCGGTTTCTTCGAATCTTAAACAAGTGAGTGTTATAGTAACCTTGGGTAGCTAGTCTAAGGGATTACTTGAGTATATCTATATATAAATATTGACTTGTTTATGATTCTTATACTTGTTTTTATCAAGTTTCCATCAAAAGATCATCAAAAGTATGTTTTAATGTAAATGTTCGTTTTAGCATGGTTTTCTTTAATGTCACCATACTTAGTGTATTCAATGTGCTAATTCCATATGTTTTTCTATTTCTACAAGTGTAGGTGGGATGTGAGGATTGTGTTTGAAGTTAAAACTTGGGAGTAGCATTCTCTCATGATTTGTATATCCTCACATGTTTCGAGGACATGACTCACGTTAATTTTCCTTTTTTTAGAACTTTGTAGTAGAGTATAGTTTCTTTTAAAATTGATGTAAGAGATGTAACCCTAAGATATTATATATTTCTAAGGTGGCTATGATGAGACTTAGTTCTTCCCTATGATTTTATAAAATAGCTTAACTTTGATGATGAAAATTTTTAATTCCACACTACTTTTAATAAATTTATGCAATGAAGGATGTCTAAGGGCTTGTACAAGACCTCTGATAGGTCGAGTACACGGTGTGACGACTTGGGGGTGTTACCGGGTTGTGACAAACTTGGTATCAGAAATAAAGGTTATTAAGTAATCCTTAGGATCCAAACACTCATTACAGCCACGTCTAGTAGAGTCTAGTTCATCGGTATAAGTCGCGAGACATCTATGAGCGAGAGGATATCGAAGGATAGAACTTTTCCTTTCTTTGTTACTCTTGTGTCTTGTCATAATGTTGTGGTTATATGTGTATCATCCTAATATCTTCTCTTGTGTTTATAGAATATTAAAATACAAGGAGGACATCTTAAAGGAGATTTGATGAGGAAGTAGTTAATGGTGGAATTCCTCCCCAAGGAAGAGAAGTTCGCCCTAGTGGAAAAGCTCCACAGGGTCTTCAAGTTCCTCAAGGGGAACAAGTCCTTATAACTTATCAAGGGAATGGGGTTTGTTACTCCATACATGACTAATGAGGAAGTTAGAAGGGATATTCTTTATTACGAACGGGGAGCACCCCTTAGACGTAAGTTTTGTCGTCGTCCTCGAAGAGGACTTAGACAAGTCTCTTAGCATTCATCAGAACATATCATCGGTTAAAATGTATAAAAATTAAAACTTTTTACCTATTGAGGTATACATAGACCTCTTACATACTATATATGGAGCTTATGTAGTCTCCACACACAAGAAGCTTATATGGAATTTTCGTTTAGACAACAAAAACAACATATAATGATTTAGTGTAATAATAGCATCTCACATTAAACCATCTAAAATGAAGTAGTGCATTTGGGTATAGCCCTTAGAATAATTCATATTTTCAACATAGGGTGTACTACAATATATTCAAAAATAGGAAAGAAAAGAGTGTCTTTAGACTATATCAATACTATTAAGTTATAGTATGTTGCACCATCCTCGAACTAGAAGACCTACCAAAACATGGGGAAAATTCCAAGTCTTTTTGCAAAGCGACCTTGATACCTCAACGGCCCAAACCTATATATTTGTAGAAATGGGAGAAATATGTGTTAGTACAAACCACATGGACTAAGTACAAATATATGCAATAAGCCATTTGAAATCATGATTAAAAAAACCTTATGTTAAAAACCATGCTAAGTCACTTTCCAGAGAATTTATGCACAATTAAGAACAAATACATGACAATAAACATATCATTACTAAAGACAAGTCCATATTCAACACAAGACCAATACAATCACAATGTCAAGTCAACATATGAATCTTATCAACATAAGGTCATATCAACAAGAATGGCATCATATAAAGATCATATAAGCTAAAAACTCCAACATAATGTTCTAGCAACAAACCATGTACGAGACTTCTTAAAATCACAACACATAAGACCCTTACTCACAACCCCTTCCAAAGCCAACAAGTTCAATACTTATGTGAGGCCCCATAAACTCACAAAATTAAGTAAACCAAACAAAAAATCATAAACAATGTCAACACTTCATATACATTCATATCATGCATACTCATAAGAAGATACATCAACATAGACCAATAGCATATTCATCAACAAAAATCATAAATTATAGGATCATTAACATTTAAAGTTATCATATACATTTTATTCATATCATAAGAACAACCTCCTATGACATACCTCAAGGTCAACTTGTACCATTTATAAGTAGAATCTCAAACCCCTACCTACACTAAGTAGAACCTATTAAGTCACCCTAGTTCGTGTTCCCTTCATTACTTTCATTTTAATTTTGGGAACAATCACCTTAACCGACAATCGACCATGTGAGCTAAACATTGAATCATGTTTCATGAAACCCTACACCAAAAGAAGGTGGTTTACTTCTCGAGGTAGAACCAAAACATGAACATAGCATTCTAGGTGGATTCACTAGCTTGTATTCCTAAGGAGGAAAAATATCTAAGGAACTAGAAGACATGTCTTGGTGTAGTACATTGACACTTCAATAACCTTCTAACGCGGACAACTTTTACAGCTGTACACCATTATGCTCATCATGGAGAAAACTCTGCGAGGGACCAGGTCCCTGCATTAGTGAGATTTTAAAATATACAATCTCGTCTACTCTTCATATTTGTGTTGGACACTATAGTTTTCAACTACCAATTGACATGTAAACTTTACTGTTATACCCCATTTGTATCTGGACGAGAGCACTCTATTAGAGACCAGATCCCTACATTTGTAAGGATTATCAAACCAACTAGAATATAACGACAAGTTTTCTCCTAAGTTGGGTCCCTCTTGAAGGATATTTAGGTTGGTCCTTGAGGAGTCGTGCCTGAACTTTTCAACCCCAAATACTTCCGTCTAGATGTTAGGAAACCTCCATATTAAATTGAGCTCCAAACACTACCTAAAACCTCATTAAACATACTAAGCTACGCTAGCAAGTCCCAAGGCTAACTTTCAAATGTCATCGGATGTTCTTGGATGTTTCACCTCCAAACTCTATATACCTTTTATAAATACCACAATTGACAATTTTAGTACATTAAAACCTCATGACACACGTTTTAGTCTCTATTTAGACTCATTAAATTGTTGGGTCCTTACAATATCCCCTACTTGGGAAACATTCGTCCTCGAATGACACCTTTCTAATCACTTCTTAAAGGACCAATTCTAGACTAGCAGCCCATTGTACATGCATTATACCTAAATGCACATACCCAAGTCAAGGAAAACAATTCAATTCCAAGTTAAACATAAACCAAATAAAGACCTCATACAATATCTCCTTATTCCCGACTTGGGAATAAGATACACATGTCTTTCAAACATCAATCCCTCATCATTTGAAAACATCAAAACCACAAGACAATTCATAATCATAGAAAATTCTTAAATTTTTCATAAATCATTAAGAAACACATACTGGAAAAGGACGTAAGGAGATCATTATTGATCACCCTTGGATTGAAGATCATAGAACCTATTCTTGGCTAGAGGAGCACCCTCCACAATACCAGGATGAACTTGTTTGCCTTGTATTCCCTTAGACTTAATATACGAACAATCTCTCACTTTATTCCTATCCGTACTATACCTAAAATAACCTTTCATGCTAGTTAGGAACTTACTATAGTGACTCTTTCCACACTTGGGGAAAGTAGATTTGGAAGAACTAGTACCTTTCTCCTTGTCAACCTTAGGGATGTTTGAAGAATCTTGGTCGAAATATGTTAGTTCCAGGCCTATCTTGTTCCTCGTACTTAGCATGGAAGGACCTATCATTTTCAAACACTAGGCCTCTTATTCTCTCTATCCCTCTCGGTCCTTAGTTTTGACTCTTCTATTTGTTGAGAAAATAATATAAGTCTTGAGATGTCCATGTCATCCATAAGCATTGTTCTCCGACACTCTTCTTCTACTAGTTTTTACACCCCTGTTATTAACCTATTCATCAAGTCTCGAGGATTTGCCACCAAGCTTGGAGCATATAAAAGAATGAACTTCAAAGCATACTCCTTGACACTAAAATTACCTTTCTTGAGGTTTATGAAATCCTCCAACTTAGCCTCCCTCAATTCCCTAGGAAATAACCTATCAAGGAAAGACAACAAAAAAGTCTCCAACTCCATAGGAACCCGCTCCTATTGGTATACTATCTTTCCATTGTTCATACCAAATTTCGGCAACATCTTTCAATTGATAAGCAACCAACTCTGCCTTTTCAATGGAAAACACTTTCAGTTACATGATTGCAAGCACCTTATACACCTTATCAATAAACCCATTCGGATCCTCAACAACTTTTGATGCATAGAACTCAAATGGATTCATTCTCAAGAATTCCCTCACTGTTGTAGAACCCATTCCTCCTATAGGATTGGTCGGAGCCACATCTTCTCTATTAACTTGGGTAGTAAGGCTTAAGCAAACAAATTCACAAAATCCCTAAACTCCTCCAACGTAACTTTCCCTATTTGAGGGTCATTACGAACTTAAGGAGGAACTTACTCTAGTAGTTGAGGAGACACATGATCTTGCACCCTACTCCCATTTCCTTCCCTTCTAGCATTAGCTCTAGTATTATCCATTACCTACAAAATCATAGGCAAACATTAGAAAAAGGACTTACTTAAGCCCTTGAAGAATGAAGAAGTGGAACTTTCCTAATCATCTCATAGACTCCTACTCATAGTTGCGTCGCGATTCACACCAATGAATAAGAATCTACTAGACGTGGTTTTGAGACATCCTAAGACTATTTCATAACCTTATATTCTGATACCAAGTTTGTCAAGACCCAAGAGTATACCCTAGAAGATATGGTATTCTCGAATAGCAACACAACGTACTTGGCCTACAGAGGTCTTGAACTAGCCCTTAGACATCGTTCATTACACGTTTATGAAAACTACACAGAATTAAAACTTTTCTTCCAAAATGTAATGAGAAAGTCATTTCATAAAACGTCTACAATATGCCTCAGAAATAATCTCTAATATCATTAGTACATTAATCTTGGGTCACAACCCATAAAAGTCCAAAAATGAAAGAATATAAAAGATAACGTATTAGTGATGTCCTCGGATGCTATGAGGACTCACCAATTATCGTTCCTTGCAAGCCTTGAAAACTCTACCCTTTAAAGCAAAAGTAATTTCTTTACTATTCATCTTTATTATTAAATTTCATAAATAGCGTTAAATTTATCCTTCCCTCGCCTTTGGCTATAGAAAGAGACCCTGAATCTAGAGTTGCTTGTCGTTCCAACCCAGTTCTAACAATGCCTTTCTCACGTTTGTTCTTTTTTCTCTTATAGATGGTCAAAACATCTTCTGGATTCGAATCCTACTGAGAGGCCACTAGAGAGTGTGATTGGGTATTCCAACAGTAAAGGAATAATCCATTTTTTCTAAAGTTGTATTCAGGATGCCAATCTTTTTGTTACCATTCCGCTTCCCGGTACTATCGGAATCACTTTTGCTTTATTTTCCTCTGGCTACTAAGATGGGCACTTCTAAGACCTTTTCTACTCTTGGAAGAAATGTATCTCCTTTGTAAAATGTTTCCCCATAATGACCATGTCTCAATATCCTCAAGACCCTACATGGAAAACATGTAGGCAATATGTGTATATGTACTAAGTATGAAAACTATCATACCAAAGATAAGATATATTAATGGGTTACAAAACAATAGGCATAATAATAAGAGATAAAAGCATAAGCATAACACGAATATCGTAATCATAATAAAACATCATTAAACAAATAAGACTTCATTCTTAACTCAATGTCTTTCTTACATAAATGAACTGCATCACAAGCCACCTCCAAGTACACTAGTACAAGGCTAACGTAGCATCCCATACTACTAACAATGCTAATTACATCTCTTTGGTCATTCTTGATCATAGTCCACTTTCATAAAAAATACTTAAGTTAATCATATCATATGATAACTATGCCCCCTAGGACACATCAAAGCACATTTGTGCAATGCATGTGACGCATCCCATACTACCTCACACACTAAACATTAGTAGACTTACTTCATACTAAAGAGTATTATACCCTTGTGTCCATGTAAAAACATGATTTTCCAATGTACATAAGAAATCCCATACTACCCTACATACTAATCCTATCTTGAAAACCATCCTTAATACGTTAACCCTCCATAGCCTCTTTATTACTTAATTTTATGTACTAGGATTCTCTCATCTTCTGCAATACTAAGAAGGCAACTATTGTCCAATACTATTTTCTATCCCTTATTCATTTGTGACCCTAGGTTATACCTTGTTAAATGCACTCATGGTGTCCTATACCACCATTCATGCAAGTTAGTACTTTTGGATCCTTTCTTTATTACTTCTTAATTTGGATCCTAGCCCCTATCTTTATCTTATGAATACTATGAGATACTTCTTCAAGTTTGTCTAAATTCCTTAATCATAAGTACCCTACGAGATACTTTGAAAGTATGTCTTGATCCCTTAATTATGAAAACTACAAGATACCCCTTGGGCATGTTTAAGTTCATTCACACATTATGAATACTACGAGATACACCTTGGAAATGTGTAAGTTCATCTATTACTTTGAACACTACGATATGTTTCTCAAGCACGTCTAAGTTCATAGGATATGGATATCTCTACTAGGATACATTGACTCTACTACGTGAAAGACTCCCGCTTTATGAGACCTGCTTGGATAGTAATCAAAACTACTAGGTGTGACTCTTCTTTCTACTTGGGATCCGAACCCTTGCTAGACTATCCGTCTCCTTTTGCTCTTATCCACTTGAAGTCAAGCATATACTCCAAGGTTTTCATGTAAATCCTTGCTTAACCTTTTCTCTCATAGAGGGATGTCCTTGACAATCTCTCCATGATCAAATGAATCTATCACTATCATTCAATTATCCAAAAACTACAGCCAACGTAACCATTCTATGGTTCATTATTCATCAATTCATTCTATCTTGATTCATAGGTAGATTATAGGATTTTCTAGACATAGATTTCTTCTCACATTCTTCATTACTAGGTGAATATAGCCATAATTTATTTTTAAGGTTCAATTCCATCTAGACCAAACTTAATCAATCATATCTAGGTGATTCAATCATATGAATTAACATAGAGTACAACCAAGTTAAGAAGGATCGGCATAACTTCTTCATCTAGCCTCTAATGGTCTATGATCACCGTAAAATACAATTACTATAATCACCATAAAAAAAACATCACATAAATAGTATATAATTATCATATACACATAATCAAATGCTACCCACTAGATTGGGATCACAATCAAGCCTTACCCACAATGTAATCACAACCCTCTCTTGAATGGGTTCTTTGGGAATTCTGAATTGTGAAAATTTTTGGGACTCGCATGGGTGGAAGGAATCCATGACGAATAAGCTCTCAGACCTTAGATTGGATCCTTAAGAATCAGATTAGACCTTGTTAATTTTTCCTAAAGCGCCTCAATTTCTCTGTCTTCTTTCAATGGGTTGTTTTGGGGGAGTGTTGTGCGGAGAAAAGGTTTTTGATTAGGCTTCTAAGGGTTCTAATTGGCTATTGTATTGTTTCAACCCTCTGCAAACACCTAAAAAACAATAGCTATCATTAATCCCTAAAAAGTGTCCAAAATACCTCTACAAGACTTTTGACATTTTAAACAAACTTAACATTTGACTTAAAAAAACAAATGCCTGACAATATAGGCATTTACAGCGCGTCCGCGGATGCAGTTTTTTATTCTTCACATTTTAATGAGTTTTTGGTTTCTTCCCAACTAATAAATGAAATTCCCGCCTTTTTCCTTTTTGTGTTAAGTTACTCACGTTTTGAATATCCATGGAGGGTTGTGAGTAGAACACAGTTAGCTGACTATTATATGTGAGGTTTGAACGTGTTTTGTTTACTGTTGTATTGTTTATTAGCATTTCGGAGTTTTCTCGATGATAAATTCTTTAGAACTAGTTATTTGAGAATGTGGTTTCAAATGGATATTTGTAAATATGCATCTTCTCAAAATTGTTTGTCATCTTTACCCTCAATCGTCTTCTCTATATGTCTCTAGTTCTCATGTATTATGTAGATTGTTTAAATTCCTGTAGCATAATTTGTTTATAATTCAAGTTTTACTATCACTCTAACATTTTCTCGTCATCATCAGGAATAGATAAGTTTGGTTTCGATTTGGTCTTTTTTTTTTTATCACCCGCCGCAAATGGATGACCGAATCAAAGCGTCAATTTTGAATTTATCCAAGGTAAGATGTTTTTGTCTATAGAGTGTTAAAAATTAAATTGGTTAGATTTTCCTTGCATCCCTGTTTACTATTCGATGACCATCCTCTCCTCAGAGGTTTGCTCGTTTGGTCATCAACATAGGAGTTAGTTATTTTTAATTGGAATTCCTATTTGGTTTGAAATTACACAATTAATCAGAATGATTATGAAACTGTTCTTATTAAAAAAAAATTGAATGATTCCATTCTGTTCTGCCTTCTCCATGACTCATATTTGGTGTTGATGAGAAGAAGATTAGTTGTTGTTTTTTTGGCCACGGTCCTGTATTTGTCTAATAACAATACTGCTGATGTTCATATGCTTGAAATTTGTTCCTTGACTAGATGTTGTAATATTTGGAATTTTCCTTCATAACATGTCTAACAATTTTTTTTTGTCTCATATTTGATTTTTTTCATTCCTCCTTGATTTAACTTAGGTTTTTTTCCAATAAGTTCGTAGTTATTATATATGTTTTGCCTTCATGATTCTTCATATCGAGATCTGCCTAAGTGCCAATTGTTTCATACAACTTGATTAACATTAGCTTAAATAGAGGAATTGTTCATTTTTGTGAATTTGATTTCAAGATTCTAGTTCTTTCGGGAATTTTATATTGTGTTAAATCCTCCTATTATTTATGGCTACATAAGAGATATTGTGTTCATAGTTTTGCTTTTGACGAAAGTTTCCTTTGCAATACAGATTGATAGTATTTTGCATATGTATATAGATTTTGGGTCTGATTGGTGCATTTTAATAGGAAGCCTCCACTTTGGGGAATTAGGTGAAAATAACTAGTAGTTTTTTTTGAAATAACTGTTTATGGTCTATTTCTGTTCAATAGAGTAAGAAGTCACTATAATAATTATTTTTAAGTAGATCTTAGTTAATCATTTTAAAGCTTGGCCCAATGGAGTTATCTGTAATATTCAGAATTGGGTTTCCCTTGTTAGTTTAGGTGAGCGTTCATATGGAATTAGTTTGACGGCTTCTTTTTGTTGTCCGAGTAGAGAATGTTGTCAATAGAAATTATCACTCATTCACAAGTCTTAAAATTTCACATTGCTTTAACTTTTAGAGTTTTGAGTGTTATGCCTTCCATTTCTTGTCAAATAGGAAGCATCTTTCCTGCAACATTTTTTTTTTCCCGACAAGGAATTAATTTAACTGTGTTTTTCGTTCATGAATTTTAACATATGTGTTTATTCCTCTTGCCCTTTTGAATCTATTCATACTGAGATATGTCACAAAATGGTCGCTTTTAAGAAGATTTAAGGGAGATATAGGTGAAGATTTTTATTCTCCATTTTTTATCACGGTGGCTTGTTTTGTTTCAGTAATTTTGGCCTTCGTTAGTATATCCTTACAATCGTGTATTTTTATTTGACTTACTTCTATGCTAAATGTTGTATCCATTTGGTAAATCTTCACTTGTCTTTTACTTGCATTCCCTTTTGTGGTTACCCACCGAACTCTCTTTTCCAAACTTTATGGCTTATGAAGTGGGCCAAAGAGGCCTATATACTCTACTCTCATCGCAACCTCTCACCAATAGAACAAGGGGTTTTGTAGGGAAATTCAAACCAAACGAACTTCGTCAATAGTGACCAAATGCATGATCGCAACAAATGTAGAGTTGTAAGACGCTGGTCAAAATGGGCTCGCTTTACGTTTGAAATAATTTGAAATTGTTTATTTTGGTCCTAAGCCCGCGCTCGTTATTTATTATTATAATATTTGTTAGTTTTTTAGTACATGTACCATGTTAAATAGCAAAACAGCCCGCAAAATGAAATGGGTCCAAAAAAACTTGGCCTAGGCGAACAAAACCAGAATTTGGACCCAACTCTCCTCTCTCTCAGCTCTTTCTTATCGTTTTTTTGCTTCCTATTATTTAGCGTTAGTCTTAGGGTTAAACATAAAATCCCACAAAGATATTATTCTATAATATTGAACCTCTTCGATCCTACTCAATCGAATCCTAAATAATTTTTTTTTAAAAAAATATTAAATTAATAAATTTTGCATGTTTAAATATTCACTAAGAGAGTAAATTTGTCACTTAATTTCAAACCAATCTAATATTTTTATTCAAAATTTTACGTCATATTTAGCCAACAAATTATTTTCAATAATCGCGAGTGTAGCCAATATCTTAAGGTGCCATAAAACCTTCCTAAAATATAATGTGGATCCCCCAAACCTTCTTTAAAAAGGTTTCACTAGATTTACTTTTTAGGTCTTTGTGAAAAAATAATTTTTTCTTAATTTTTTTTTTAAGTAAGTGGCGACTCTACCAAGTCCTATAAGTGTATTTTTTTCTTTAATGTATAAAATAAATAATGACTCTGTTTGTACATGAGAGTTTCTAACCTTAAAATCAACTTGTTGGCATGATGTAATATAGTGTCGACTTGCTTTAATTTTATGCAGGAGTTAACTGTTTCATTTTCATGTCATAAACTCCACCAAACAGCAACTGTTTGCATTAGGAAAAGCTAGTTTTACAATGGCTTACCACACGTCGTCAAAAAACAAAAAACAATTCTAATCTTTGGAAGTAATCAATGAAAAGTTTGGTTTGCGGTCATCCAATGTTGTTTATTAATCTTTTACCCTACTGTTGTTGTCCAACTCAGTAACCCTCTTTCTAAACAATTCTAGTCAACCTAAGTAGAGCAAACTGAATCCTAATCTAAGCATTATCCTAGAGATGACCCCAACACTCCAGTAGGCTTGTTGGGTCCATTAGAAAGACAACCTTTACCAAAACATGCCCACGGCCTAAAACGGACGATCATGTTTTTATTTGTTTTTAAATTTGACTATGTTACCTTATTTTGAAAATCCTTGTCGCCATGGGGAAAATTAGGTGCTAGATGAAGAGCAGAGTTTTAAAAGATACCAGCCACCATCGAAAGACTTGCACCGTGAGATGAGAAAAAGCAATTTCGAAGGAACCCTTCCACGGAGGCACAATATAGGGTTTTATACCCTTGCGTGGGATTAAGTTGTTTGTACCCCAATTTCCTCTATGAATACCCATTTGGTTTACTTATAAGGTTTGTAGAAATTTTGGAGTTTTATGGGGCAACACAAATTGTTTTAAAAATTATTATAGATCCCTCAATTCGGTTAATCATAACCTGACTACCCTTGGCATAAAAGGGGGGCACCTATATGTTTAGAACGCACAATAACTTATGTGTTATAACTACTGCTTGGTGGATTATATTCTTCATTTGGATAAGTTCCTAGCCTACGCATTCTCGAAAAAAATATTTTCTAGAACTCCTTACATAAATATCAAGTCAACTATTAGAATTGCGTCCAATTATCTTCGAGTCTTTAGTTTAAAAAATCTATCTTCTTTTTCTATAACTGACTCTCATTGTAACATATTGGGAAAATTCAATGTCTAGTGAGATCCATAGGTCTTTAACGAATGTGTATTGGGGATACTAGGCCTTCCACTGCCAATATTGAAGAATATTTGGGCTAACATAAAAATTCGCGAAAGGGTTAATTAGCCAATTTCTATATAATGCCGCAATAGCAAATATTGGGCATTTAAAAAATCGGCTTAAAGGGTTGTTATCCATTTTTTTGTAATCATTAATGATCTTGTTTAAGAAATGTACCTCAATATGGCAACTAATAAGCTAAAAAAATGGATTTTTCCAATATTTAACACAATAGGTTTCTAACGCATCCATATGTCAAGGCCTAGGCACCATAGCACCTGACCACTACAATGTGCATGTAGATTAATGAGTGTCGTAATGATATAGTGAGCAGCCTTGGACAAATGAAGGTATATACATTGACAAATGAACCATCAAGAATAGTTAGTTAGTAAAGTAACAGCACAAATCTCAGCATATGGGGCAGAAAACGCCAAGGAGGACCACCCTCACCGAATTCGCGGTTAGGGTAGTTAAGGGGGCAGTGTGCACAAGGGTCCACAATGTTGGGCCTAGAATCTTCCCCTAAACTAAATCTAGGACTCTAAATAACTGATCAATAAGTTCAATAACCTAGACATATAAAAATAATTACTATTACAACAACACGACAACTAACCTTAATTGGTGAAACTAACCTACTAACTAGTTCAAGACATCCCTAGTAATCCCTACCCTATGATGGTCCAAGGGTTAGTTATGGTCCCCCAAAGACTTAAGGTAATTTAGGGTTATTACCCTAGGTTTCTTTACTTAATTAAATTAACACTTTTAATTAATTATTAAAATTCTAAAATTTTTGGACGAGAACCTAGCCACTTTCCAATTTTTGGTTAGCAATGTTTTTACTATTTCTAGTCAATTAGGAGGGGGCTTTTTTTAGTTATTCATTTATTTTTATTTAAATTTACTTTAATTAGACAAGTTGAATGAGTCAATGTCGTACCTATACTTAGACTCACGTTCAAACCTAGAAATTCAACCACTTGAAACATTAAACGAATGCATAAAAACATAAAAGTTTCTCCTCCGATCTCCCCCTTAAAAAGGGGCCACCCCCCCCTGGAAAAAATTTTCAAGGTTTTTCTTCAATGTTTTCAGGCCATGGTGATCTTCGTAGATTGAATCATACATAAGGTATGGGTTTTATTCCTTGAAATTTTTTCCTCCAGAGTATTTTCCATCTCTTAAATCTATGCAATCTCGAACTAGGGTTGTTTCCAATGTTATTGTTTACTGCCCTTTTTCCTAGCATCCTGTTTTCCCCGATTCCCAATGAGTATAGAATATAGTCACATCAATGTTTTTTGTAAGATGTGGTGCTGGTTGAATCCTAATGTGTATTATCTGATTCTTAATGTCAATGAGCTTATAGGTTATACTCGTTTGATTTTTAAGTAGTCCTTACGTAAATAAAGAGTGGTGCTACGTTTACGTGTGTCCCGCGAAGTGTAAGCTTGATTGCTTTATGGTCATGTGTTATTTAATGTTTAAACATGACCTTTGTTGGAGATTATATGTTCAGTCAAGTATTCATATGAGGCTACCCTAATTGCTAATACTGCTTTATGTTCTATGTTATATATAAGATAGGCTAATAATGATGCAGAATTTTATTTGAATGAATGTTTTGGCTTGTGCAAATAAATTGGGCTATCAAGTTCCTTTCCAAATTTTGTTAGGCCAATACTAATTTCTGCCCAATCACATATAGTAAAATTATTGAATACCTTAATCACTCTAAGATATTCAATGAATCCCTACCAGATTATTCTAAATCATTTGACAACTCCCACATGCCCTTACCAAATGAACTATACCATACCTATTTCATGAATGAAGTCTCAACGTCGATAATATGATATAAGATACCAAATGAACGTCAAGTAAAATGAGTATTAACATAATTAAAAGTTTTCTAAGTTAAAAAGTTATAAAGATGAGGTGTTAAAGGAAGTGAGACAAGTCTCCTCACACTAATATACTATGTTAAGATACTAACGAAGAAGGGTGATAGAATTGTGAGATAAGGTTTAAAAGTCCTCATTAACACCAAAGATGTTATGTAAGGAAGTAAATTCAATTTCCTTAATGCAAGGACGGAAATTACAAAAGTCCTCATAAGTAAGTAACCTAATCTAAAAGCAAGCTTCTACCATTTTGCCAACTCGAAAAAATCGAAATAAAGAAAGTGAGCAAAGCAATCATAGACTAGCGTTGAGCTTGTGCTTATACACTGTAGTCTCGTTAGATGAGGGCTCCAACCAACGGGGATTAAGTAATCGAATATCCCTAGTCTTCGAACTAGTATAGCCCAACATGGAAACTAGACTGTTGATTCCCCCTAAGAGCTCTATGATGTTTCGGTCACAACTTGGCCCGTGAGTCACCTCTTTTTGTGTGGGGAGACCCGGAATTTCCCATTTGTGCTCACATGCTCTATGTCCGGTTAATGCTTAAAGAATGTTCTTGGGTGTCCACACGTTAGGTGTGAGCCACCCCTTTTCTGTTGGGTAAACACTTGACATGGATTAACTTTAGCCGGGTGAATCACCCCTTTCCTTTCTGTAAGGGCGACACTAGATTTCATGTTAACCACCTAACATACCAACGTATCGCATTATCTATGATTCCCACTTTGATCGGTGAATCAGCTCTTTCGGTGTGTGAATACACTTGGATTTCCTGTAACTTTACATGATCTTAATGTTATAATAAGCCTTAATCTACGAAAAAACTGAAAGAGAGTGTAAAGTTCAAGGGCGACTAAGAAAGTAAGATTTATGAATTTCAATGATTATAAGAATGAAGTTTTACAATCAGTAAAGGAATCTCCAATATATAGTCCTCTGTTTGAAAATAATTCAAGCCACATGAATTGTCTTTTAATGACTTATATAATTGGCAAAATAGAATATAGCCAATAAGATGTGCTTATAATTGACTTCTTATATTAGGCCAATAAATACAATATTTCGGGAATGTCAATAATGAATTGTTTATGAAGATTCCATGTGCCCCAATTGTATTAATCATTTCCTTACTACTGAATTACTTTTATTTGAATTTATATAGGTATGGTACTATAAATGAATTTTTCACTTTTAGTAAAAACATTGGATCAAAGGAGATTTTTGGGACTCGACAACATAAGAATAAAAAGAACCTGAAAAAAATTAAGTATGGGGAAAAGGGATCTCGGGTTTGGAGGCAACAAAATCCAAAATTTTTCGCGTCGAGTTTGTTATAAAATTATGTGAATGATTCTAAGGTCTTTATTCATAAAGAAAATGAGTTTTTGTGCTTCGATGCATAAAATACTCTTATTCATCACCACAAAATAAATAATTAGGAAAGTCCTAGTGTGTCACTTTCCCAAAATGGCGATTGTTATAGGAAGAGCTTTCCTGATTATGCATAGTCCCTTATGTGTATGGGTTGTGCATACCCCATACTTAGTACAGGTGTGACTACACTATAACTAATATTATCTTTTTGTGCATGTAAAAGATGTTGAAAACTCGGTTGAAGCTATTTGGATCATCGCTCCTCCCAGACTTTGTAGGTCCTCTTGATGTTCGGGATGCTACACTTTATTTATTATAGCCCTAGTTTCTTTAGGCATAGCTAGTGAAATGTTGTCCCAAGCGTTTAATTTCATATGTTTGGTCTCAAGCTTTGTACTTCAGGCCGTTTTGTCAACCTATACTTATATATTGTATCCGCTTGATTTGAATTGATTCTTTTATAGTACATGTTTTTTTTAATTTGAGCTTCACATAATATAATCTATATAGAAAAGATATGAAGTCAATGTATCCTTCAATTATGTTTTATAGTTTTATTTTAAATGTTCCTCCCAAATTTAACTATAATAAATGTGATGAAAGCTAAGAAGATACTTGTCTGCAACCTTGAGAGGTTGAATGACGCAGGTTGCATTCTGTATTCCGAATCCGGGTGGCACTGCATATCAAACAAAAGATTGATCGTCTAAAAGTGAAAAAATAAAGATAAGTCATTGGTTCAAACTACGTTAGGAGGGACCTAATTATCTTTTGTGAGATACGTAGCAACCGTTTCAAGGTTCGATCACTATTTTTTAGAAATTTAAATGTTTTCCCAACTCTTAAGAAATAGAGTTTACGTCTTAGGTCAAAAGAGAAGTATCGACACTGAAATATTCATAGACTTTGTCCTGACCCAAGTCCCGTATTTCTGTATTCACAAAGTTTAAAAAATCAGATTGATAATTCCTATCTATCTACTCAGTTTCCTATATATGTTGGAACGTTTATGTTCAAATGAAGCAACTTTTAGGTGTTTTATATTAATGGGTGTGATATCTTTACTAGTTTATCTTCGACACAGACTAACACATTTGTGTTTGAGTTGTTTTCTTTGTCAGATAACTCAAACTAATCTGGTTTAAGAGAATCGCTGAACATCCTTATTCCACAAGGTCTAAACCCCAGATTCCTTGCCTAACAATGTTTGTCAAAAAGGGAAAACAAAGTGGTTTCAAAAATGTCGATAATACTCCCTTTGAATGAACATTACTGTGACTGAGCCTACCATTACTGAACAACCAGTTGACGACGTTGTTTGAATCATTACTAAATGAGGGCGTAGATGGATAAGACCCCAATTTTGATGAATCTGGATAAATTGCTAACGTTTCCTAACTTTAAGAATAGACTAAAGGTGTCTCTGTGGGCTACTGGTCGACTTCCATTTTCCTACTTGGTGGTACCCTACAACCTACAATAGTGGCTAACACCAAACCCACATCATGCTAGCTCATCAACTAGATTACGACTTATAAAATCCAAATTGTAAAACATTTTTTCTAGAATTATCCTCTGGTCCCAATCAATTCCTACTAAATTTGCCAAACTCACTACCCACTCACCATACATTAAAACTTACATTTTACTCCAATATCACTTGATTCGTACGGACCTCCTATTACCACTTTTTAAATCGCTACATTCTTAAGAAGGAGAAATTAGGTGGAGGTCATAAATGAAAGGCACGCCAAGCTCAGTATATGACGTTATGAGGCAATGGAGGACTTCGCAATACACTCCACATTCTGGTGTTTCAAATCATGAGATTTGTGTCGTCATTCACATTTGTAATTCCAGAAGGTTTTAGAGTTCAAATTTTGACCACTGTTTAGTGGGTGAAAATCCGTTGACTCATTTTGAGGTCTATTGTGGTCACTTTGGAGTAGGAACGATAGCTTTTGCTAATTGCGACTCCTTATTTAAATTCTGAAGGAGAATCTTTGGAATTGTTTATACTAAGAAATTGAGCAGTGCCAAGTTGGAAACACCTTTGGTCTAGACTTCATTAAAGGTTTTATTACATTGTATAATTAATTTCTGATCGTTACCTTTTAAAGAAATCAAACAGAAATTCTATTTAAAGTTACGAGAGTATGCCTACGTGGAGAAGAGAGGCTGCAAGGGTTTTAGGCCTCCCACGACTGAGAAAGGAACTTATTGAAATCTCATAACATTCAAAGGAAAAAAGGGGTTTTTTTGAGTATTACATAGTATTGTGCTTTATTTCGAGGAGGAAAGTTAAGTTGATATAGGTCAAAATTGGTGAATCTATTGAAGATAGCCTTAGGACCGAAAAAATTATCCAAATATAACTCCCGGAGATGAACCTAGGGCCGCTAAGGAGGAAAGGGAAGATGTTTCTTCTATGTGTCTTTGAATCAAACAAAAATCAAACAGAGACTATTTCTCTTAATGTATGAAAGTGTTTACCCAATAAAAACTCTTCTTTAGCGCTAGAAATCCTTTCCCGCTCAAACCAAGTTACATCCTTTCACTATCAAATCATCCAATACCAAAGCTCCATTTCCAATTACCTAATGATTAATCAAATTACCAAGATCCCTTTCCAAATTACACTCAAATGCTTCAATAAAATTACAACGTTTTCATGACGAATTACCCCTCATAGCTACCAAGCCTCTCCACAACATCTGAATTTCCAAACATTAGAACGCTACACTCTCCGAAATCCTCCTAGGTTACCGTCAAGTACCTCATCTTCACGAAATAATTACAACTTTTTCTTGTCAAAGTTTCAAAGAATCTTCTTGATGTTTACCTTCCTTTGGGTTAAAGCCGAACTCATTTTTGAGAGAATTAAAAGTGGTTGGTTTGACACGAACCAATTGATCCAAAAATTGTCAATGATAAGTCCAGACTTTACAGGTCTATCTTCATTGCGCTTACCATGCAAGAGGTGGCTGGTATACCATGAAGAATGCATCAACTGAAACATAAATCACGACCTTAATTTATCAAAGAATTTTTAACTCTTCAAACTGTTACTTCCATGCTATGGGGTTTGTCACTATTGAATTAGTGCTGATTCACTATAATAGATTGAACCAATGTTCTCAACAAGCACCTTCCCGTGGAAACGTCCCAAATGAATCGCAGTGCCTCCGCCTCAACAAGTCCATTATATCCATTCTCATCCAACGGTTCGTGAATAACCTTCTCAGAATTTACCGCTTATTTGAAAGTTTGATGAAATTGTTTTTTTGATAACTAGTTCGGCAGGTGTTATTCATTGCCCGACTTGGGACGCAAGCCTCTTGATACTACGCCCAATTTTACTGAATGATCGCGTGTGTTCATATCATTCCAATAGTGTTGGGCATGATACTGAAGACTATATTCCCAAAAATTCAAACACAAGTAACACACTTGATTGCCCAGATGTGGTCAATATTATTGTACCTAACGTCAACAGCAATCCCTTTTACAACTACGGAGGCACCACTATCATATGATAGAGACGGAGGATGATGGTTCTGGTTAACGGTGATGAGTTCCGACTGGTCCTGGAAACCTTGAGAAAATTGTATTTCTTTAATCATAGTGAGAAAATCATTTTAAGAGCATGACACCCCCCAAGCTTTTACTTCATGTCAGACTGGTTCGCAACAAAGGATCTATATGTTCCAGCAAATTGTTCTGGCCCTCATTTATGCCCAATTCCTTATTGGTCAAATAATATGCCATGATGATGGTCCTTGGAGAAGGAATTGGTAATCTTTGTGAAGAAGGTGATGTGTAACCACTGGGAAGATATCGTGAGACCCCAGGAATACAGAGGTCGAGACAAGAAGAAAGTTTCTTAATTGGACTCCCTCTGCTCTTTTACTATCTGTGCTCACTTGATAGAAAAAATACTAAATTTTCTGTTTTATTTCCTAAATTGTGGTAGTTCGAATGATATTCGCGACCCACCCTTGAAAATCTTACTGTTTTATGTTTTAAGTTCCTCGTAATGTTTTGAAAAAGGCAAAATGACTCATGGTCATGGTCAACGTTCGTATTTCTTATTTTTCAATGAAAGGCATCTATATTAAAAAAAAACAAAAAAATTTGGGGGGAAAAAAAAAAAAATTCTTTTGCTTGCTTTAATTTTTCCATCTAATAACCTTTGTTATATTTAAGTAACCTATTTTTTTTAAAAAAAAACAAGCCAATATCATGTCATGTCACAGAGCTGACTTAACAAAAATGGGATGTATGAAGATGAGTAATAAGAGTTGATAATGAGGTTGGATATTCACACGACTTGTCAAAAATTTGAAACAGTTTTGTGACTCAAAGGTAAAGTCGAATCTAGATCATACAAACTCGAATCGTGAAAAGGATGAATGTGCAAAGAGTCATATTACGTAATTTGAGAAAGGCCTAGAAATTAGACTCTCACTTTGCTTAGAAAATGTGTCGATGTGTTGTTTGATTTGCATATTTGTCACGGACCCAAATTCAGGGACGCACTGGCACCCACATTTATACCCTCCTATGTGATCGAACCAACCCATCTGAAACTTAACATTTCAAGTATATCACAAGACAATAATCGGAAGACTTAAACCCATTAATAAAAACATTCAATACTATTATTAGTAGTCCCAAGAATCTTGAAGTCATCATCCACACACACAACATCTATCTCAAATTACTTAACTAGGAATGTCTAGGAACCAAATAACTAAAGCTGCCAGCCGGAAAAGTTTTCATGGCATCAAGAACTTGAAGAAGAAGACCCCCCAGTCCAAGCTAGACGCATTTAGCTCAACCCTGATATATCCGATAAGGTTAAAGACTGGCTATATCTGCTGTTGAGTTGAAGTTGACATAACGTTTGCTGCATTAACACAAATTAAAACGAGGAAAACTGAAAGTAGGGGGTCATTCAACCCACACGTACGGAGTAAGATGATCATCGGCCAACTCAAATATTGAATCAGTATATATCAATAATATGTAAATCACTACAATACTCAACATGTGCAATAACACATTAATTCATCAATAACTACAACCGAGTTTTCCACACATGAGGACTCAAGCCTCAATACCATACTTTTATTTGGGAATTAAGTTCATTAGATGAGTTATTCATTATCTTTCTTCTTCCTCTTGTTCGGGACTCGACACTCCCATCCTCTATTTCTATCCTGGTGCCGAACGTGTCAACTCCCTCCTCATTCTAATCCTGGTAACCGCCACGGAACGTGGCACCCGATCCATATTCTATCCTGGTCGGAACGTTGACACTCCCGATCCTCATATTCATTCTATCCTGGTACCCACGTAACTTGGGCCCCCCACCCCGATCCATATTTCTATCCTGGTTGTCGGAAGTGACACTCCGATCCCATATTCATTCCTAATATTCTAATCCTGGTACCGGAACTTGGCCACCCAAGGCCTCGCATCCATATTTATCCTGGTGGGTCGGAAACGTGACATCCGATCCTCATATTCAATTCTATCCTGGTACCGTAACGGTGGCCCCGAGTCCCCTAATTCATCAAGCCTTCATTACCTAAGGCATCATCATTCTCATTATATAATTTATCAAGCCTCTTTCATACAAGGCATCATCATTAGCATATTAATATACAAGTGAAATTAGGGTTCTTTCAAGGTTCTTTCAATATGTGGGATTCAATAACTTCCATCATCTTTTTTAATTTTCATCACAATTTTATATCTACTCAATGCACGCATACAACCTTAAGCACTAGCAGTGTGTACAATAGTATCAACACATAATATTCACACTATTTTTTTTTAGAGTTCATACGAATATCGTAAACATAACCATACCGTAAACCCCTCCCACCGAAGAATTGAATCAACAAGCTATCTCCCCTTTCTCAAACTCCTTGCTATCCTGTCGTCTCTCTCTCTTTCTCGTTCGACTTTCTCTCCCCCTTTTTCTTTTCTGTTTTTTTTTTTTTACTTTCTTTAATTTCAACACCCTCTTTTTCTTTTACCCACACCTAATTATTATATAATTAAGTTTTTTGAAAGATGCACTAATAATCCACTAATTACTTAAGGTTTACTCTTTTACCCCAATAATTAGAACCTTATTAACAATTTCACCCTCTAACTTTATAATTAAAAAATCAGGAATAGTCAACAACGTCCCTCAACGTGTAAAGAATCCGACCCAGACTGTGATTTGCTAGCCCTGAAAAAAAAAAAACGGGCTTCGCGCCTGCGCGGTCCGTCCGGCTGTCCGTCACAAATGTCACAGAGACTTGTTTTTAAGTTGGATGGCCTGTGACGTCCTTCGAAGCTTGCGACGTCCCTCCTGCCATGCCGTCATGACTTCAAGAGTCGCTTTTCAGTACCCAATTTCAGATTTTCCGAATTGTTTTGAAACGACAACACCCTCACGACGGTCCGTCGTGCCCTTGAACGGTCCGTTCGTGGCCTCCGTCACACTCTGCCGTTTTTTTTTTCCAGAAAAATTGTTTCTCAAACGACTAAACAGGTCTTACAATAGAATACCAATTGACCCATCGGTTCGTCCCCGAACGATCACAAGAAGGAAAACCATGGCGAAAAGGAATAACCTGAATCCGTAAACAGATTGGGTATGTTCCCGCATAGCTGCCCTCCTTCTCCCAAGTGGCTTTCTCAAACCTGTCGATTCTTCAATTGCACCTTGATGGTGCAAATCCTCTTGACCTCACTTGCGAACTTCCCTATCTAAATAGTCAACAGGTTCCTGTGTTTTGTTTTTTTTTTTTTGTCCTCCCTCATAAGACATTCTCAGCCAACAACACTGAGTCCCACGATCATTAGTTTTCCATCTCCATGGTAATCTTTTCAACATGGACACTGGAAATAACCGGATGCACTCCGGACGCCCCTGGGGGCAAGTCTTATTCATAAGCCACCTCCCCTATTCGCAATATACCTTGGACTTAGCTTACCTCTTTTGCCAAAACCGCATCACCCCTTTCATGGTTGAAACCTTCAACAAGACTTGTTCAAACCGTCCTGAACTCCAAGTCTCTACCTCCGGTCTGCATACTTAATCCTTTTTTGTCTACTTTTGGCGCCGCTAGAAGCTTTTCTCTTGAATGGCCCTTCACCTTTTCTAACGAATCCCTCAAGAGATCGGTACCCCACCACCAAGTCTAAACCTCGAATGCAATCAAACCAACCAATGGATATCTACACCTCCTCCTACAATGCTTCAAATGGAGCCGAGTCAATACCATGGAGTGATAGCTATTATTGGTACAAAACTCTGCCAAGTAGAGCTATCCCATGGCCACCAAACCTATCACACATGCACGAAGCCTTATCCTCCCTCTCAACATTGTAATCGTTCGCTCAGACTGACGATCGGTCTGAGGATGTCTCGGTACTAATGTCCACTAGTACCCAATTCTGCATGCAATGTTTTCCAAAATAGTAATAAACTACAACTGCGTACCTCTATCTGATATGATGGATTAGTGAACTCGCATGCAAATCGAAACCTCTGCTGAATTGTAAAGTTTGGCTAACTTCTCCTGGCATTGTAAGTCCACCTTAACCGGAATGAAATGAGCAACTTAGTTAATCTGTCAACAATCACCCAATGAGTCCCCCAACTTTGCCCAATGTCCCTTTGGAAGACCAACCACACGAATCCTTGGCAATTCTCTCCTCCCTTTCCATTCCGGAATGGGCATTCTCTGAGTGTTCCTCCGGCCCTCTGGGTTTTTCATACTGTACTTTTTGACAATTTGGACATTGGCAATAAAATCCCGAATATCACGGCTTCCTTGTTCGCCATCCCAAATGTTGCTTAGGTCACGATCATCTGGTTGCACCCGTATGTAGATAATACCTTGAACTATGAGCTTCCTTGTCAGAATAAGTGTTGATCAAATCATCAAATTCGGGTACACATACCCTCCCTTAATCCTCAACACACCTTCCTCTTCGATTGTTGCTTCTTTAGCCTCTCCTCGCAACCTTTATCTCGGATTCGCCTTAGTTTCTCACATCAAACCTGTTTTCCCTTAATCTTTTGCAAGAAAGAAGATCTTGACCCCCCTATAGCCAACAACCTCCCTTCTCCTTATTTCCACCTCAATCAAGTCTTGTCGCCAGTCTAACCTCTCTCGCCAATGGGCGTCTACGAGGCTTTCAAAATAGCTAGCTTCCCATGCTTCCCCTCCTCCCTGCCTTTCTACTCAAGGTACTGCCACGACATTCGCCTTCCCCGGATGATCAAAATAGTGAGGTCCGTAGTCCTTTCGGATTCCATCCATCTCCGTTGCCTCAAGTCAAATCTTTCTGGTAAAGACAATACAAGCTACGAGGATCCCGTGTAGACTCGCACTAACCCATAAAATATTGTCTCCATTGCTTCAATTCAAACACTACCGCGGGGGCCATTCCAAGCCATAGTTGTATAGTTACGTTCTGCCTTAATTGTCTTGAGGCATAATCAATCACGTTCGTCTCTTGCAAGTACTGCACCCAAACCCCGAATAGTATGCATCACAATAACATGAAGTTCTTACCTCTAACCCGTCAGGTGAGGATAGGCGCGGTATCAACAAAGTCTTAAGCTTCTAGAAATCTTTCCTCACAATTCAATATCTGACCATCAAAATGCACATTCTGCTTATTCAACACGTTCTCAATTGGAAGCATAGAAGAGAATCCTTTGAAGCAAGCGTCCGCGTAGTAGCTAGCTAACCCAACAAAACTCCGTATTTCTGACACATTAGTGGGTCTTACCCCATTTCTTCCACTGTCCCTCATCTTTAGAGGAATCTAACCATCTCACCCCATCCTTCTAAACCACATGCCCCAAGAAGGACACTGCATCTAGCCAAAACTCACCTTAGAGAACTTGGCGTAACTCTTTTTCTCCCTTAACATTCCAACACCCCCCTCAAAATTCTCTCGATTTTCCTTCTTACTTTTAGAATTACTCAGATAATCATCTATAAATACGATCACAAAGAGGTCCCAATACGGCTTTAATATCCCGTCACAAGCTCATCAACGCAGGATGGGCCGTTCGAAGCCAAATACATCCCACAAATTCGTAATGCCATACCCTCGTTCGAAAAGCATTCTTTGGCCCCCTTTGCCGTATTTTTCAATTGATGGTACCGGACTTCAAGTCAAATCTTAAGAAGACACAGCACCCTTGTAATTATCGGTAATAAGTCATCAATGCGAGGAAGATGATACTTTTTCTTAATTAGTTACCTTGTTCAACTAGTCGGTAGTCTATGCACATCCGAAAACTCCCATCCTCTCTTCACAACAAAACCGGAGCCACCCCGCGAGTCACCCCACGGAGATGCACTGGTCTAATGAAGCCCTTGCTCAACAACTCTTGAAGTTGGCCTTTAACTCTCTTAAACCCGCGGCGCCCATTCTATACGGGGGTTATAGAAATGGGGCTTGTGCCCGGTTCACTAAGATCGATACAGGAAGTCAATATCCCTATCGGTTGGCATAACAGGAAGATCGCAAGAAACACCTCCAAAACCGCGGACTACCGAACCCGATCCATCGAAGGTACTTGGGTAGTGTCATATCTTAGATGGGCCAAGAAGCTACCATACCCTTGTACTAACCATTTTCTTAGCACGAAGAAATGAGATGAGCCGCCCGGATTGGAAGTGTAGCCCCTCCCAACTAAAACGGATCTGTCCAGGCTTGGCCATGTCACAGTTTTTAGCATTACAATCCAAGAATCGCCAAATTGGAAAAGCCAAGTCAACCCAAGAATTACATCAAAAATTCCACCCATTTCTAAAATCAATCTACATAAGTGTTTTTGCTCCCCACAAAGTTCACCAAACAAGACCTAATGTAGTCCTTTCAACTACCAAGCTCAACCCACACCGTGTAGAACACGAATATGGGCATGTCAAAATTCAACAATGTCAATTTTAGACCCATTAGCAATTAATGAAATACATATGAAAACTTTGAGCCGAGGGGCTCAAATATACAGATGCCATGGCAATCACACAACCAAATCATTACCCCTTTGATAACAGCTCAGGAAGCCGTCCGCGTTCAGATCTCCCGTGGAAAGCGAACAATGTCCGATCGTTTGTCTGTCCTTGCCCCTACATTTGGCGTAGTAGTGTCTCCATTTTTTTTCCCAATTCACCTCTGCCGTTTGTGATGGACCACCATTACCTCGACCCCAGTCCTCTAGAAAAGCGGCCTCTGCCATGACCACCTCTACCTCTATCTAGTGGGGTTCTGTAACTCCGGTTTTGGAACAATACCTCTTGATGTTCCAGCTCCCCGCCTCCCCATACACTCTCTGGGTTCCTAGCATAGGTCTCGTCATCTCGGAGTCAGTGTTGACCGTTCTGAGGTGGACCCCCAACTACAGTCTGAGTGCAACATACTGATTTGTCGACTTGAGTAACCTACGGAGCTTGTCCTCTAGAGTGATACCCAGTAAGACCTCGCCTCCACTGCGCCTCCCCCCTTCGAAACCTTTTTCGATGTCGATGTCGTGTGAAGTCGTCTTGCTTTCACTCCTTCCACCTCTATCACAAGTCTACACCCTTTGAATGATGTTGCCGTAAGCCGCTACCTGAAGGCTAAAAATCCGCAACTCTGACCTCACCCCTTACAAACGGCGAATCCGTTCTTGTGGACTGAACAAAGTTGGATGGCGTATCTGATATGGCGCGAATCTAGCCTCATCGCTTTAACTGTCTCCTCCTCCCTTGCTTAGACTCAACTCGTCTTTTTCTATCTCTCAAAGTCCTTGGGTACTTCTTCACTTCTCCATAAACAGGGTAGAGAATGACATTCCCCAAGTCATAGTGGTGGCCGCGTCGTTGTTGAACTCACCAGTGACCGCACAAACGTTTTGGCGTTCCCCCTTGAAACTGATAGCTCCGAACTCAGCCAAACCGTTCTACTATACCCTCTTGTGTAGGTATCTCATGACAATCAACAGAAAATCGTAGGCATCCTCTTTCTGGCGCCTTTAAAGACTGTAGGTTTCAATTCAAGAACTTACTGAAAAGTTCATGCTGATACATTTGGGTCCTAATAAAGGCACCAGTATTCAGACGTTGAAATTGTCCCTATTCCCAATGATGCAATCCATGCGGGTGGAGCCCCATCGTAAGCCGCATGTCGTACGCCTGAAAAAAACCGGAGGTGTTGGTGCAGAACCACTGGCGGTGCTGACCCTGATCGATAACCCCTAAATAGCAAGTACCCTGGTTTGATCATCTCTTGGGTAGGTTGGGGTGGCATTTCTCATTCTGCATTCTTGCCCTTGTTATGGTCTCTTTCTCCCCTTCCCTCCCCTCTCTTCTCACCTCCTCGGTCGGTGAGGAGTCACACCCGCCCTAGTATCAGATGGGCTAGTGCGGCCGCTTCCGCTATAGGACGTCCCTCTCCACGACCGCTCCCACGCCGGCCTTGCCGTTGCTCTTCCTCGAGCTACCCGTACAAACAGCCCCATTGGCTGCTCAAGGTTCTTCTTTGTCTTTCCGTTGTTGCTCTCTGCTTGCTTGTGCGGGCGTTGCTCTGTTTTCTAACCATGCTGCGAAATGAGTGAAGTGGTCAGATACCAATTCGTATCGCCCAGATACCAATTGGACTCAGTAGTAGCACGAAAGAAAATGAAAGAGTGAAAATTTTTCCTAAAGTTCTTATAGCCTCTCAAGGAAGTAAAAGGAGAATGCGTCCCCCCCCCCTATCGTCCTTAAGACTTCTACTATAGCCTGTTTGTGTGAATAGAGCCACTGAACCTAATGCTTGATACCAAGTTTGTCACGACCCATCGACCGACTGCACCTCACATTTACCCTCCTATGTGAGCGAACCAACCCATCTAAACCACTTAACATTTCAAGATATATCACGTCAGAAATAATGCGAAGACTACACTCATTAATAAAAACAATTCAATCTATTATTATTATCCCACAAATCTGGACTTCTCATCGACAAGAACATCTATCGGCAAATTA
Organism: Solanum habrochaites; assembly: GCA_027704765.1. Classification (NCBI taxonomy): domain Eukaryota; kingdom Viridiplantae; phylum Streptophyta; class Magnoliopsida; order Solanales; family Solanaceae; genus Solanum; species Solanum habrochaites. The sequence continues at coordinate 64,722 of JAKWJA010002114.1, forward strand.
CTTAACTAGGAATGTCTAAGAACAAAGTATTTAAAAGCTTTCCATGCCGAGAGGTCAAGGCATCAAGACGTGAGAAGAAGACCCAGTCCAAGCTAGACCGCATTAGGTATCTCACCCTGAATTTCCGATGAAGTTAAGACGGCTGATCTGCTATTGAGTTGAAGTTTTACAGAACTTGTGCTGCATTACACAAATACCAAGAGGAACATGAAAGTAGGGGGTCCAGTACAACCCCACGTACTGAGTAAGATAATCATCGGCCACTCAAAATCGGGAACAGATATATCAATAATAATGTACATCAACTACAATAAAAGACTCAACATGTACAATAACAACAGGAATTCATCAATAACTACAACCGAGTTCACACTGAGACTCAAGATCAATACCATACTTATTTGGGAATTAGTCATTAGATTGAGTATATTCATTATCTTTCGAGATTCATTATCTTTCCTTCCTCTTGTTGTAGGTACGCGACACCCATCCTCTATTTCTATCCTGGTGCCCGGACGTGGCACTCCGATCCTCATTCTATCCTGGTACCGGCTACGGGGCCCCCGATCCATATCCTATCCTGTGTGTCGGAACGTGACACTCCCGATCCTATATCATTCTTCCTGGTACCTGACGGGCCCCGATCATATTCTTATCCTTGTGTCGAACGTGACACTCCGATCCTCATATTCATTCTAATCCTGGTACCGGAAGTGGCACCGCGATCATATCTAATCCCGGTGTTGGAACGTGAACACTCCGATCCTCATATCATCTATCCTGTAATCTGAACGTGGAACGCCGATCCCCTAATTTTCATCAAGCCTTCTTTTACAACTAAGGCCATCATCATTCTCAATATTAATTTATCAGCCTTCTTTTCACATACTAAGGCATCATCATTATCATTATAAATATATCAGTGAATTAGGGTTCTTTCAAGATTTGGGATTCAATAATCATCATGCTTTGGTTTATTCATCACCATTTATAATCATAATCATTGAAGCATACAACGTTAAGCACATAGGCAGGGTTTACAATATTATCAACCATAATATTCACTATTAAAAGTTCACTACGAATTCGTACATAAACCATAACCACCTCCACCGACGAATTGAATGCAACAAGCTATCTCTCAAATCCCTTGCTATCCTCTTCGTCTTCTCTCCTCTCCTTCTCTTCTCGTTCGACTTTCCCTCCCATTTGTCTTTCTGTTTTCTTTAATTCAAACCTCTTCTTACCCTAATTATTATATATTAAGTTTTGAAGATGGACTATAATCCCTAATAATTAAGGTTAACCATCTTTTAAAACCCCCAGTAATTAGACTTATTAACATTGACCCTCTAACTTTATAATTTAAAGCAAGGAATATCAAAAACGTCCCTTAAAAACACGTGTAAAGAAATCCGAACCACCGAACTTGGAATTTGCGTAGCCCGTGAACGGGCCCGTCGTCGCGCCTGCGACGGTCCCGTCCTGCTGTCCGTCACAAAGGGTTCCATAGACTTGTTTTTTAAGTGGATGGCCCTGTGACGGGGCCGTCGAGCTTGCCGACGGTCCGTCCCTGTCCATTCCGTCATTACGTTCAGAGAGGTCTATTTCCATTACCCAATTCAGTTTCTAAGTGTTTTTGAACGCAAACCCGCCACGACGGTCCGTCGTGCCTTGACGGCCGTCGTGGCCTGGAGTCCTTACCCTCTTCCAGTTTTTCCAGAATAAATCTTGTTGCTCAAAACACTAACAGGTCGTTACAATATTGCTATAACATATACATTCTCTCAAGTTGCAGTTGACTCCATATCTATCAAGGGCTATGAATATTTTTTAATTCCGAAGTTTCTTTTTCTCCCCTAATATCACACATCGTTTTTTTTATAATCATCGTATGTTCTGTATTTTGAAATGATTTCTTGTTTTGAGTACGGTAGACTTGAATCTAAAAGAATGAGATACGTAGGCGGACTATGTCGGCCTCTATCAGTTTCCTTGTAAATTTCCTATGGTTTTTTAACCCTTGAGGTTACGTTTGACATGATTCCTGCATCAACGGATACATAAGATCCACAACGCTCGATCATAGCTCCCGTAAGATTTCTATTTTCCTTTACAATAGAAACTGCGACAGAATTTTTGGGAGGGAACTCAAAATTCTCAAAAAAAAGATCTATCCAACAATCCCAAACTAATACTTATACTCGGAAACCAGGACACCATGTTGAGAGGGTTCAATTCTAAAGAAGAAATGCTTTTACAACTAGTCGAAACTACTATTCCATTGAGAAATTTGAAACTGGGACCATTCTGAAAGAATCTACAAAATTCCATGATTTTGTTTTGTAAAAGTTTAAGATTAGGTCGAAGACCACTAACTGGTACCAGAAGTTTTTTAGGACGGCCTCAAAAATTTTCAATAGGGTTATCAGGCAAATTTTAGAAAAAACTTGATTATTTGCGTTCATAATCTGATAGATCTCGACATATCAACCCAATGCGTTCATCAAGCTTGCCGGACATGGCGTGGTAGTTACCTTTTAATCACAACTTTTTGAAAATCTTTTCTAAATATTTAATCTATTTATTTCAAATATGTTTCGTATGGTATTGTCCTCATCCATTGAGAAGTGAGAGCTGGGAGAGTCAACTGAAAGATAGCAACCCAAGGGCACGTGTTTGAAGAGTCAACACAGATCCATTTTGTTTAACAAACTAACATGTTCTATGGATGCATGAAAGTCATTAAAGTTTTTTAACGAAAAAAAGGAGTAAGATATAGAAAGAACACCTTTTTTTCAAATTTCAGCAAATCATAGCTAAATTGAGTGAAAAGAATTCAAATATTAACAAGTGAAAGGATCACTCCTCAACTGTAAAACATCCAAATGACTCCAACTAACTTTTGATCATCAAAACATTGAACAAATTCACAAATCATTCGTCGACATGGAGAGTGGTAGATGAAACCCTTTGATCGGGACTTGCTAAGTAATTATAAAATGAGATAATACCACACTATCAAGACGGACATCGACCTTCGATTTTATCAACAGTAATATCAACCATCCTACAAATGGTAACCTCATCCTATCACTGGATCAATAATGGGAACATCATCAACCTATCAATGGAGTATTAGCCATCATCCTACCATGACAATATAACATCATCATCTATCAATGGACATCATCAATCATCCTAGCATGGATAATCAATGAAGAAATCAATCACCTATCAGTGAACCATCAACATCCTCCTGTCAAATTGGATCATCAATGAAGAATCCATCATCCGTAAATTGACAATCACTTAATCCTACCAATGAGATTCATTTTTCATCCTATCAATGGAGCGTCAACATTATCTGTATCGATATTATCATCATTATCCTATCATGGAGAATCAAATCATCATCATGTCTGTAGAAACTTATCTACTAAACCAATGGATAATCTCTTTCTTCTTTCTATCAATGAACCATCAGTTTGTTTTTATCAAGTGATCACCTACTTATCAAAACCGACAAAGGCTGACATTAAGAATATTGGTGATATCGGTAAAGCATATGAATTTTCTATTTTAAAATTACACTTTTTATCAATTTTAGTTCATTCCTTTGTTGAGAGCATCCAGAGGAGATTCTAAAATCAACCACAAATCAGACGACATTAGAAAGACACACACATGCGTGGAAGTTTTTTCTTATCGGGAGCTAAGTAATCTAATTATCGAGCATATGCCTCGGTCTCTATTGGATTTCATTTGATCATCCACCATCGTTACATTGGAAATTATGACCATTCACCTCAAATTACAGTTGATAATCACTGAGCCACGAGCCTTCTGGAAGATCACCGGAGTTTGCCAGAAGAAAAAAATCAACGGCATCTAAATCATCATATATCATGATTTTTTAATGGACATATTGTTGTTTCCAAGCGCAACAGAGGCATTATGTCTACTAATTTATTAACTTTGAATGGTGCATCAAATATTGAACATACTTATGTTTACATCTTCAACTCAAGAGTAAACCAAAAAAAAAACAATCATCAGATTTACTACCGACTAACCGACTTTTCTTATTACATTTCCTACTAACACGTTATTTCAGTCTTCGTCGAGGCTCCCTCCACGGGTATGAATTCTCAATCAACCACAGTGGCGGACTGACTCACAAGGATGTAATACAAAGTAAATCCTATGTAGGATCGCCATCTCCTAGTGAGCCCATAGACATGCTTGAGAAATAATCATCCTATTGCTCAAAGCAAAGAATGAACTTAGACATTCCGCAGGGGATCTCGGAGTGTTCAAAACGAAAACAGTGACCTTAACGCCCAAAGTGTATCTCGTAATGTTTTCATTATATTCAAGGCTCAAAGAAATACTTAAAACGTACCACCTCTTATGATTACCTATGAATAAAGAAAACTAGACTTACTTAAAGATTATCTCATAGTGGTTCAAATATAAAGATAAGGGCCCTGAGGCTCAAACTGACAAGTAATAGAAAAAAGAATCCAAAAGTACTACCTTGCATTAATGGTGTTTTTTACCTACACCCCAAAAATGAAGTAGATCAAATAGAGCCTACCATTGTTTGTTTTAGACTTGTTTAAGAGTCGCCCCTAATTTGTGAAAAAAATTAAGAAAACTTTTATTTTTTTCACCAGACATAACAGTAAATCTTGTGAAAACTTTAAAGGAAGATTCGGGGGTTCACATTTATTTTTAGGAAGGTTTTTATGGACCCAAAATTATTCGCTAACTTGGTAATATCCGACAACTATTGTTGGCTAAAACTTTTTAGAGTTTGTTTTGAAAAATATTTCCAAATCCGATTTTTTGTTTGGTGGATCGATTTTTTTGGATCCATTTCATTTGGGGCCTTTTTGCCTAGTTAAATTTTATCCTAAACTAACAAATATTAATCATAAAATAACGAGGCTTAATCCAAAATAACAAATTCCAATATGCAAAAGTAAAAGAGCAATCACTTCTTTAAACCCTCCCTATTTGTTTTCGAGACTTTTGCCCCCATGTCCTGTTACAAGCTTTTGTTTTCAGCTTCACCTTTACCCTTTTTTCTGTTGATATGGTGGATTGAGAGGAGAGATATTGTCCTCTTTGGACCACTTTCGAAAATGCCAAGAGATTGGAAAGAGAGTCCGGTGGGCTCACACAAAAGGGAATCCGTGAAAGACAATTGAAAAAATTAGCAAATGGATACACCAACATTTAAAAGAAGTAATAAAAGAAAAGATAAGATGTAAGATTGTTATTACTACCGAAGGCAAATATAATGAAACAAATACAAGACACCTGATAAAAATAGGAACAAAACGTCCACCTTAACGACCCACCTCCCTTAAATCTAGTCTAAAAGCTACCATTTGGCCATATCTAGTATGAAATAGATTAAAAGGGGCCAACAAGGAAAGAAACACAGATGTTAAAATTCATGAACAAAAACACTAGTTACTTAATCTTCTGTTCGGGAAAAAATGTGCAGAAAGATACATCATTTGACAAGAACTGGAAGGCAATAACAATCAAAACTCTAAACTAAAAGAATGAAAATTAAGAGAGTTGTCTTAGTGATATTTCTGTTGACAACATATCCTACTCGACAACAAAAAGAAGGAGTCCACTAATTCCATATTGAACCTCACCTAACGAACTACTGGGAAAACCATTTGAATATTACCGATCACTCCTTTAGGGCAAGCTAAATGATTAGCTAATCTAGATAAAATACTATTCTAAGTGAACTTATACTCCCCAATCGAACAACGAAATATAGACCTTTTAACATACTTTAAAAAAATATAGTCATTTCACTTTTCAATTTCCCTTCACCTTAACCTACCAACGGTGATGGTACCTATTACATGAACCAACAAGACCAAAATCTATATACATAATGCACATCATATCAACTATCTTTATTGCAAGGAAACACCGTCAAAGCAAAATATGCACAAAATCTCACTTATGTCATGCCCTCAATATAAGGTATTTAAACAAGATAAATTCCCAAATAAAGAACTATAATCTCGAAAATCAAATGCAAGAAAAATAAACAGCCCTCTATTTAAGCTCATTCTAATCAAATGTTAGTATGAAACAATGCAATTAGGCAGATTCGATATCAGAATAATGAAGGGCAACAGGTATATAACTAACTAAATTTATTAACCAACAAGTTTAATTCAAGAGGTATGAAACACATCAAATAATGGACCAAAAATATATTAGGCCTATTTATGAAGAAAATTCCAACATATACACATTCTAGTCAAGTACAAATTTCCAGCCATATGAATCCGCAATATTATTATCAGATAAATATATGGCCATGGACCCAAAGAAACATCAACTGATCTCTTTCTCATTAATTAGCCCAATCTAAGTTAGGAATAGAAGCACAGACTGTAAAGATATTATAATAGTTTTAAAAGACCAGTTTATTAATAATTAATCTTGTATGTTGATGACAAACTTGAGAAACCCTACGAAAAAAGAGGCTGTTTCCATCGATAGTAAACAAAAACCAAAAACGGGAAAAGAAAAAGGCCCAATCAAAATCTAAACGATCATTTAATTTAACCTCCGTAGACAACAACACACGTTAGATAAAATAAACCTTGAATCGCTTTTGATTCGTTCATCGCCTTGCGGTGATAATAAACAAAAAAGGAAGTCCGATATAGAAAACAAAACCTTAATCTCATAGTACTGTGATTGGACTGAAATAACTAAAACTAGTACACCTAGAATAAAAAAATTTAGCTTACAACACGCTATATTCACAATCTGCAATAGTCATGCGAACTTAAGAGAAAGACATGAGAAGAATGAACGAGTTTTCAGATTAAAAAAAAACCCCAAAAAAACAATTTCAAGAATGATATTTACCACATATCTCCAATTTTGAACCATTCCGCAAATACTAGTTTCTAAGGGATTGAATAATGAGAAAACTCCACTAAATTCTTCATGAACGAACTGATAAACAAATCCACACCCGTTGAACCTCCAAAAAATAAAATCACATCTACTCGTGTTCTACTCACAACCCTCGTGGATATTAAAGTGAGTAACCACAAAAAGTAGGTATTTCATATATTACTTTGACAGGGACCGAACCTCATTCAAAAATCAATCCAAGCTTTTTTCCATAAGACAACAATAAATAAAAAGAAATAGAGACGATTGAGAAAAAAAAGAAACAACCGACCATTCACCCCACCATCATCTAAAAAAAGGGTACGATTGAAAAGGAGTTTTTCACCATTTCCAGGACGAAAACGGAGACTGACGATAGGGGAACGAGACTTCTTCCCTTACGAGAGATTCCTAATAGGCGAGCTAGACCCCCTGTGCAACAAACAACCAAGAAATTTGCATAAAAAGTACCGGATCCAACACAACTGTAACACGAGTGACTTCCTTGCCTTTCCTTGAATAATTTTTACTATTCGAAATTCTTTCCGCTCAAGACTCTCTTTTGCCTTATCAAAAATTTCGAATAAAATCTCGGACTACACTTTTATAAAATTTTCCTCCTTCCTATTTGTTATATCTTTTTTTTCTCAATAAAATTTCTTCGCACTTTGTCCTTAATTAAGAATATTCCACACTCAAAAAAAACTCTCTCAAAAGGTTTTCATTTCCTTTCTATTTCTCCGACAAAAACTCCCCTACTCACAGTGAAAAAGAGGGGTATACTTGGAAGGATAGGTAGGATTCGGTATTTTTTTTTAGTAAATACCAGAGAGAGATTTGGTTCAAATCCCATTCAAATTCGATTTTGAATTCCTTTCCTCGATTGACTCGAATTCCTCCTTGTCCTAATGACGTTACTCCTCAATCTCAGTCTACAAGATCATTGCAGTTTTTCTCTCACTACTGCTAAAGAATAAGAAGACAAAGTGTAACTGCATATCGGCTTTACAATCTGTGTCCATCTTTTTCGTGTGGAACCTAATATTTGTGTAATGTTGATCTGCCTTCGGTGACTGGCCTTCCTCGTGGGCCGCGTCCGGGGCCTATTCAGATGTTTTGATATTCACGGGTGCTTTTCGGTGGTTCGTAAGTTTCGTGCCGGCTAAATTGTTGTTGTCCTTCCCGTTCTAATTTCTGTTTGCTTGTTTTAAAAAAATATGGGCCCTGGTCAGAAGGGAAGTGGGCTGGATATGTAATTGGTTTTGTTGGAGCTAACTTTAAAAAAATTGTTCACTATGGCTTTCTTTTTGTTCCTTGAAACTATTGCAATTGGACGGGCTAAGGAGTGGGATGAAATGTTTCTGCCCATCTGAAATAAGAAAGAAAATGTGTAAAAAATAAATAAATGAGCTTATCAGATTTAAGGTGATTTGATGGAAATAGGTTAATTGATAGAAACAATAGTCTAAAAATAAATATAATTATACTACCATTTAAAGTATATGACGATTTAGTCACTTGGAGAATTCAACTAAAATAAATAAATAAAAGGAAAGTATACAAGTTATTAATAATCTTTTTCAATTCCTAACAAAATAAAATGAATCGATTTAATTATAAAGATAAACGAATCCACAACACCTAATTAGTATAAATGTTTAATCAGGTAAAATCCTTTTGAGACGATCTTCTAGTTATAATAAATACTAATTATATAAGCAATTGTTGAAATCATATATATAGTTAATCCGTAAAAAATATGAAAAAGAAAAGAGAATAATTTGCATCAATTGAAAAATAATTAAAATTTTTTCATATAATCTAATTAATTGCTTAGAATTGACAAGATCGTTAATTTATTCATCGTTTGAAGGTCCGAAATTGTGTCAACAACTGTCTCTCATTTTACTTGATTGACACAAGATTATTTGAGGAAATGAAATTGACAGCAATTTTGACCACACATTCTGCATCGATCTCTAAGAAAAGGGATTTTGTAACGGACTTTAGGGAGTTTGGTCGAACCCTCAAATGGGCTTCCTACCTTTTATCATGCTATCTGGAAATCCAGGACACTTATAATTTTGATTGCTTCGTTTTTGACGCCCGATTTTAAAAAAATTCCAAAGCCACTCAATATCGAATTATAAGAGAGCAAAAATCTCAAAATAAGATTTAAGAGCAAATATTAGAATATAACCGAGATTTCAACACCAACCACCTACATATCCTTATACCCAATAGGAATCCATGTTGTCTGTAGTTTGATTCAATCAGTTGAAAAGGACATCTAATATGCTAAGATAACCTTTGGGTTCAAGACAGTGATCAAATTAAAACGAGTACGAAAATGATGCTTGTAACCTTTTAGCTATGAATGTGGAAAGCGCTTTCGCATCCATAATAAAGATCCACCTGCCAAAACTTATTTCCAAAGAACCTTATTGTATTGGTCCCTTCGATTGTAATTTGCTTTCCTGATGAAAATCAAAATTTTTGGATGCAAAAGTTGAACTTAAAACCCCCAAAAAAAAAAACCACTGCCTTTTCTCATAGGGGTGATTTTCATTATGGTGGACGTCACCTCTGCTTGCATCCTAAAGTTTTGACACTCCCTCTTCATACTATGTCCCAGTTTCGCTGCTAAGAACAATTTCCACGTTGTGTTACATCCTTGTTGATGTCCAGTGCCGCACCTGCAGTTTGATTTTGAGAATTCATCCTCTTTGTATGCTCTCCAACATATTAATCATGCAAACTTCTTAATGTACCAGTCCCATTACCTGAATCCATCATAGGCCTTACGGTTAATTTTGTCACACAATTAAGCCATAAGAAAATGAATATGTTTTGCTCCTTCGTTGCCAGCCACTAATGTTAACATGTCTAAAGTTAATAGTATGGAGATTTTCTATCTAGGATGGCGTTTAACTAAACTATGTGAGGGACTCCCGCTTCATTAGACCTACTTTGATGTCCATAACAGCTACTAGGGTTGGACCCCCTTCCTATTTGAGTCAGATACTGCTAAGACTATCCTCACTTTGCATATCCACTTTGGAGTCAAGCATATACTCCAAGTTTTCTTTTTAATTTCCCCCCCCTTTGGGGGGCTCAACACATTTTTTATATCATGAGGTATGTCCTTGATATCTCTCCCACGCTTCAGTTTAATAGATCACTTTTCATCATTCAAGTCATCCTAAACTCCCACATCCAATAAACCAACCTAAGGTTCATTATCTCATTCCATTCTATCTTCATCATGAGGTAAACTATATGATCTTGAAGGCCTTACCTTTATTCTATCATTGTAAACATTTCTAGGAAACATCATCATAATCATCCTCATTATGAATTCACCCCCAAAGCCCCTAGTCAACAATTTCCCATCCGACCTACAAACTCTACTAACATTTAGTCTCTTATGATTCATACTCAATACATGTTAATCTATTCATTAGTTCATCAAAGTCATTCGTTCATCAGAAGTCAATTTTAGTCATGCATGATCACATAGGTTCATTCCAACTTCTTGGTCTGATCGATTGTTGTAAATTAGACCCTGTTCAATTCATATCTAGGTTAATTCAATCAGATGAAATATAATATAATAGCTGATTTAAGAGATCAACAACAAAACCTTCATCTAGCCTCTAATGGTCTAAATTTACCAGATGATATCCTCAAGGCCATTCACTATATTCACCATGAAAATATTATAATCATCAAATGAAACTAATGGAATGTTACCTACTCATTGGGATAACAAACCCACCTTACCCCAATGCAATTCAACCCTCACTAGATTGGAGTTTGTTGGATCACCAACTAAGGAAAACAGGGGATTCTTGATGGAAGATCGATGAATGAATAATCCTCACATACTTAAATTATAGCCCATAATCCTATCTTGAACCCTTGTGAATTCGTCCTAAGATCCTTCCTCCCCAAACTTCTCTTCTTCTCACTGGTGTTTTTCTTTAGAGTTCTTATGTGAGAAAGAGTTTTTTTTGATTTTGGATGCTATAGTCCTAAGGGGGTCGCCATAGTTTAAATATTCATATAATTCCCTAAAAAAACGTAAATATAACTGCACTATAATTATTTGGACGTGCGGTGCATTTCCCAATTCACCCCGCCCCTGTACAGTGAGTTGGGGCGAAATTACATACCCCATCCCATGGTTGGGGATCGACGACGTTGGGGGACGACGTCCATCCTGCAGGTTCGTAGTCCATTGTTATTGAGCATCATTTGGGGTTCTTAGATCTCAAGAAAACTAAAGTATCAAACAACCCCCCATCAACGGACGTCATGGACCTACTGTCACGTGGGGAGACTGCTTTTTGACAACTTTTCTCCTAAGTTGGGTCCCCCTCAAGGACCTTGGGTGTGTCCCTTGGGGATTTGTTTTGGAAGTTTCCACCCCAAAATACGTCCTTCTAGGGTTAGGAACCCTCCCTATCAATTGAGCTTCCAACATACCTAAAACGACCTCGTGAAACATACTAAGCACGCTAACACGGTCTCATGGCTAACTTTTCAAGCGTCACTGGAGTTTTGGAACGTCTCACCTCCACACTCTATAGGCCTTCCTCTAAGCACCATATTTGAATATTTAAGGATATTAAAACTCTTTATTTTTTTTTTTTTAAAACAACGTGGTTAGACTCTACTTTGACTCATTACATTTTGTTCAGGTTTGTGCGAAGCTTGACCTAAGAGTCGCATCAACGAAAGAGAATAATTTGGGTCGTTTCCAATTTGAAAGGGGAGAATAAATACTTGAGCAGCACTTCTAAAGAGAGACATTGTTGTTTGTCCCCCAAAGGATTACGTAGCTCTGAAGCTCATGGATTGTTTTTTTGATGAGCTAGGAAGTCATACTAAAATGTGATTCGAATTCATTTTTCTGTTTACCAGAGCCACTCACATAGAAGTTGGTCGTACTACAACAACAACCTTTTAAAATCTCTTAGAAAAAATTCAACATCGAATACCTTCCCTTTGGTAATAAGAGGGCTATATCCCAAATGTCCGTCTATGGGTGCTGTGCATTACCAATTTGAAATTTCGAGACATTCGAGACACAATCTAAATCGTACTATGATTTTTGCTAAGCCTTGTCAAGGAATGAAACATTGGTATACTTCTTAGAAATTCTCTAGGCAAATGGTTTGCCTCCGTGTTACCCTGTGAAGACATCTTCCAAGCAAATGAATTTTTGACATGTCTTAGAGCTACAACCGCAAGGCAAGGGTTGTTGGAGGAACAAATGTTAGAACGTCACTAGTCAATATAGATTTTTTCATGAATATTTTTTCCATACTCTCGAAGGCGTGAATTTTAGTTTAGAAATCGCATAAGAAATTTTTCTTTGAAAATGATTTGTTAATAGAAGAATTGGCTTGTTACGAATCACCCAATTAAACACTAAGAGGCTTTATCCTCATGTAGAATAATAAAGAGGTAGCTAGTCCTTAAGGAGAATCCAAGCCAAGTGAATGCCCTGATCATAGAGAGAGAGCTCGGCCCGAAGAATTCAAGCTCCCTCTAGGTTGTTGCTATCTCTAAAACGATCCATACCCGCTATTACCATTTATATTACGAATAATGAAATCGAAACGATGTAATATTTGAATCCTTACTGGTTACTGAAGGCAACTGAAACACTCGATTACAACAAGACTATATGAGATTATGATTTGCATAATCGAACTAGAAAATACCATGTAATATTAAATAACATGACTAAAAATAGAGTTAGAATGAATAGAAACTTAGACTCTAGAAAATTGAAGCGAGGACAAATATGATTTCTTCAATATTCTTAACCACATGTGTTAGGGCTTTAGAAGACCTTTCACTATTGATACTGGAAATTTTGGGGGACATGTGATTACCAAAGACAACAGCACGTCCACATATTAATCATTGCCAACGGATTTTTAATGCCCATTCCCATTCATTGTTCCATCTACATAGCCTATGTTTAATTTTGTGTTTCAACAAAACCCAAAAAAGATTTTTTTTTGAAAAAAAAACAAAAAAAAAAAAAGAACCGTACCAAAAAAAATTAAAAAGAAAAAAAAGTTTGTAAGTGATGTTTTGCGTACTGTCAGGTTTGGCAAGCCACGAATTTGATATGGTAGGTCCCCCTTTGCTTTTCCAAATTGATTTTTATATGTGGGTGATAGCAAGAGTAAATGGATAGTGGTTGATAGTATCGGTGAAATACCTCTACAATGATTGCCAATCGGGAACGGGGGAAAGAGGAGGGGTGGGTGGAGAAGAAGCTAGGGTTAACTATAAAGACGACGCAGAGGAGTAAGGGGTCTCACCTCCGCCCCCTCCCCGTATATTTGAAAACATTAGTTGACTGTATGTTACAAGTTTACTGTAATTTTTGAGGTACAATATATAGATTTACAGATTAGCGACTAGACTTGTCGGAACCCTCCACCATCTTGCTCATCCAACATACCTGACAATTGAATAAAGAAACTAGAGCCTTTGGTTTTTGGGTTTTTATTTTAAAAAATAAAGTAAGTATCTATGAAAATAAATATTAGGGAAATAAAAAATAATTTATAATACATACTAATAATATTGATGGGTGGTATCGCATTTTTGCTTTTTTTCTTAGTGGTTGACCAAAAAGGGATCGGTGTTTATCTTTTTGAAAATTATTTAAGGCAAACCTAAAGTAACAAAAATGAATACTGCTGTTTGCTTAATTTATGCCGATACTTTGTAATTTTGAGATCAAAAATTTAATTGTGATGTGGTGAAAATTTTTATGCAGGAGGAATATTGCGGATGTGGGTTTTAAAAAATGAGAATTTGATTATTTTTGTACACGATAAACAAACATACTATAGAATCAGAACAAGGGGATCAATCGAAATACTAAAAGTTATGAACATTTTACCAAAAAATAAATGTATTTAAATATTGATATCTGCACATAATGGAAAAGGGAAAACGTATTATCATTTTTGGGAAATCGTGTCCGCTAAAATATTTTGAGGAAATTTTTGGAGTGGCGCGACATATCAGTTTTGAACCGTCTGCACTTTGAACAAACAATATCACCACCCAGCCCCTTCCGACTTGAAAACTTTTCTGGTCTTTCTTGGTAAAAAAATATAAATGAAATCTGTTTCACTTTTTTGCGTCCATTTTTCTCACTACTTGTGTTTTAAATTTTAGAGCTTATGGCAAAGAAATATACGATGGAGAAAGCTTAATTGGTTTGGTTAATATAATTCAGATGGCATGTACGTTTCGCTTGGTGATTATGGCGCTACTAATACTCCTAATTAAGAATTGCCTGATATTCCTTTCAATACTACCATCATAAGTGAGATCAACAACATCGTCATCATCATGTCATAATAAGTCCACATAGCAATTCAATGACCAACATCATATCATTAAATCATAAAAATCTCACAAATCACATAATCAAGCATTTAAATTCATCATCATACCAACACTACCTAATTTAAAAAACACAGGGCCTGTTTAATTGAACAGCATCACCAAATAAAGCCATAACAATTGAAGCAAGGTTTAAGATCACAAAGTCTTACCCTACAAATTTCTTTCTCCTCAAAACATTATCTTGGTCTGTTCTCAACCAGCCTATCCGTACAATCGTTTTGGTATAAACACATCGTAACAATAGTAATAACATAAATGACAAACTCAATTGCATCAATACTAAGCAATTCCCAACTGCGTTCATCACCTAGGTTAGTGTATTTGGTTATTTTTTATGATTTATTTCCACAACTAGGTTAATTAATCCAAGATTATTGAACCATACTACAAAATAATCGAATCATAATAACTAAAATAACCCATAAACATAAAATTTATACGATCAAATTCGTATAAGGAAGAAAATGAAATCATTTTTTGAAAACCAATATTGGAAGAACCTTTTGGCGAAAGAAACCCAAAGGTGAAAGGTTCTCATACCTGGTTAATATTTGAATAATGATGGATAAAAGTATTCTTATTGCTTCCTTATAACCCTTGTACCTTGGTCTTCTATGGAGTCGTCTTGGGAGAGAGAAAGTAGAGAGAAGGAACAACAATTGAGATTTCGGAAAAGTGAGGTGTTAAGTTGGATTTAGGGTTAGGGTAGATTATATAGTCACTTAACTAATTTAATTAACCAAACCCTAATTCTTAATTAACTTCCTAACTAACCAACTAAATTAAATGAACCAAACTAAAACTTTCATGGCAAAGTGCAAACCCGACTTACGAAACCCCGACCTACGGGTAGTAGGTTAGTCGACAGGCATTGTTCACCCTTCGTACTTCACATAAGTAGATAAGTTAAGAGATTTGAATTTTGGAGACTTTTTAAAATTTACCAACTATCCATCAACAGCAGAATTGACGTGCCGTCGATGGTAGGCGCAGTTGTTTCTGTATTTTGACAGATATTTGGTCCTTTGGAAAGGTTCCTCCTCCAGTACCGTTATGGTGGTCCTTGGGGAGTAGTACCCATAATTTTCAACCCTAATAATGTTTTATTACTAGTTTCAGACCTTTCTACAAAATTTTATCAGTTTGTGACTCTGAAAACCTTGTCAAGTAGGCTAAAGCACACAAGCACCTTTGTAACAATTCTCTAGACGTCATGGACATTTTTTGATGTATTGAATGAAAACTTAAAAATACAAAATGTTTTACATTTTGGGCATATGTATGTTTATTATTACAATGAATAATATGGTTTTGTATATACACCATTGGGTTTTGAGTAATGAAATGTCTTCTTATATATGGTCAGTGAATACCTTTTTATTGGTTGAATAATATTAAATTCTTGTAGTATATAACAGCGAAAATGATAAAAATTACCTGTAAATTGGTTCTAGAAGTTTAGGTGGTCACTGGACATATGTTAGATAAGGCAAGTAATTTTGTTGAAAACCTGACCTTTTGTGGCGACGTAACTTTGTTGAAAAAATTGTTTGTAGAAACCTTCATCATATATGATTTTTTTGTATCATTTTTGTTTTGTATTTGTGGCAGACATTGTTCCTGCAATTAATATTAATTATCAGTAATCATCAAGGGTCCCCACTGTAACATTCCGGAAGTCTAAGACCTAATCTAGAGACGACAGGAGAGACAACTACTTGGGCATACTGTTTTAAGGAATAATGTATCGCATTTGAAAAAATTTAGGACTTGTTAGAGTCCAAAATGTAAAGAGAAACGCCCATGGCATCCTGTAATTGTGAAAATTTACACTGTGTTGCCTTGACATATTCATGGGGTTTTAAGGAGTGCTGAATCAATGAAAATTGTATAAAGGGTTAAAAAGGTGTTAGAATGTACTTAACGTGGAAACACCTCGGTACGACTCCCCAAGGACCACCATAGGGGTCCTTGAGAAGACCCTTTCATTCTCACCCAAATCTGCAATTTTTTGTTATCGTTTTTCGGAGAATGTTTACATCGACGAGCCAAGGGACGAGCCATCAATTATCGGGACACTCGTCGATGGATCTGTCGTGCACAACACTTATCAATCAAAACTTACCCAAATCCACCTCCTCTGACCAAGTGATGTGTAGCCAGTATGCGTGGGGTCGATGGACGTATGGACCGTAGGTCTGGTCTCGTAGGGGGGGTCTGTTTGCTGCTAGTTTAAGTTAATCAATAAGGAGTTCGTGTAATTAAGGTTATAGGTTGTAGAATAAGTAAGTTAAGGGGGTATATAAGATAGAAACCTAATTTAAACTTAACCCAAAAACCCCACAATCACCAACTCAAATTCTCTCTACCATTTCCTTACTTTCTTCTCTTCCCCAAAGACTACTATTGAAGATAAGACTTCAAGGTTTTTCGGGATACGGGAATCATTTTCTCTACTTAAATCTTAAAGGATTGTGAAGGTATGGGATCTCTTCACTCTAGGGTTCCATTTCCCCAAGAGGTATGTCAACGTAAATCAAGAGTTGTAAAAAAACATGGTTCCTTCGTATTCTGAAAGTGATCTTTCAAATTTAATTGTTCTTGATTTCATTCGCTTATTAAGATAATAAAATATGATTATTTATGGTATAATTATTATAGTTCTTGATCATTGACTTAGTTTGATCACTTGATACATTACTCTAACCCTAGTCATGATTGGACTTGAGGTGATTAGGATTGTTAGGAATTTGTTATGTTTATGTTCAATGAATTATATTATGATGATGATGTGATGGAGTGCATTATTGGATAAAGGTTATGAATTTAGGGTGATATTCTTGATAAGTATATGGAGTATTCTTAGTAGGTAAAGCATTGTGATTTTTCTTACTCTTTACTTCAATATTGATGGATTTTTATTGATGATGATGTGACTGAATTATATCATGTTATAATAATAGGAAGATCTGATGTGATAATATGATATGATGGCATGATATGATTATGTAATGTGAGACCATGTTGAGGTTTATGATGATGCAAATTGAAGATGGTTTCTGTTGTATTCTTAGAGGATAAGATAAAATATATATGATCTAACTAAATGATGCGTTTTTTTTTTTGTGTTGAGGAAAGTAAGTTCTCTATCATATGCTTAATGAGCTAATGTGATATGCTATACAAGAGGTTAGTCTCCTTTATCTAAATTAAGCTATGATGTTAAAGGATTCCTTTATGGCAATTTGAAAAAGTGGACATTAGTTAGCAGCGAGTGAACTAGTATGGAGGTTTCCCTTCCTAATGTGGGAAGGTAGGTCCAGATTTTTGTGTTTTATGATATGGAGATCCAATACCTTTGGTAGAAATAGTTTCTTTATTTCCCAACTGGTGCTCGAGGATGTTCTAGTTCGTGACCTTTGTTTCCCCCATAGGAATACTAGCTGTGTTCATGTTGACTTACCTTAGCAAGTAGCCACCTTCTTTCGATATTAGGGTTTCATGGACACCAGATTCTATGTTTAGATCACATGGTCCTTATTTGTTAGGCGATTATTCCCAAATGTAAAAATCAAAAATTAATAAACTGAACTCTAACTAGTGACTAAGAGTTCTTATTAGTGTAGGTAGCGGAGGGACTCTACCGATATTATTGCCAGTAGTTGTACTGACGAAAGTCCTAGGAGGATGTTCTTATGACTCTAATGATGTTAAGGAATAGGCATTATGTGTGTATTACATGTTGATGACCTATATGATAACTAGTTCAAATTATGGACAATATATTGATGATCCTATATGATCTTGTTTTAAACTCAGATGTTATGTGATATGAAGATAGACATGAGTATGATTTCTTCCTTGTTAACTCTGATATGTGGGGTGTTTTATCGAAACTTCACAGGAACATTGCACATGTATGTTGGACGGGATGGTCGTAAGGGCCTTATAACTATGATGCTATGAACTTGTAAATGCTTTGTTTTGAGACATTTATTTTTGGAGTTTCTTTGGTATGATCTTGATATGCTACTTTCATGTGATATGCCTTTGTTGCTAGTATCCAGTTGATGTGACTTTATCATGATAATGTTCATTGTTAATATGGGCTTTTGTATTGAGTGATGTTATGCCGAAGGGATTATATGTGCTATCTAAGTAGGCGATGAAACTTTTGAAAGTTATTTAGCATGAGGTTGAGCTAAGTTCCATTGACATGAATTCAAAATTTTATTGTGCATATTTTCGTGCTTAGTACAAGTGGATGTACTTACCCAATTTTCCTTTTTCCAAACAATGTTGCGTCAAGACATTGAGGTGTTCAAGGTCCAAATTGCAAGAAGTATTCGACGTTTCCCCAAGTTGTGATGTGGCACGGTCCTCAATGTTGAGGTTATCGCCTTTATATAGATGGTCGAATTCGCTATAGTTAAAGCCATTTTTATCTATCTTATTGTTGAAGATATGTGTATGCCTTAGTGGCAAATATGAATTATATTGATGGCTTTGCCCGATAGGTTTAATCATTTTAGATGGTTTAAATGTGAGATGGTATGATAGAATTAAAATCCTTAATCTTATTTCTATGTGTGATTGATAGACAAGAGGGTTAAGTAAACTCTATATTGTTATAAATAGTTTAGTCAAGTGAGACGTCTATGTAAGCCCACCAATACGGAATAAAAGTTTTCTCTTTTGGCAATTTAACGTGGTTGGTTATGTCAAATACTAGAGTCGATTCTTAGTCACTCGAGGAGAAAAACGCTAGTTCGCCTAGGGAGGTTCTCCACCGATTGTGACAAACTTGGTTCAGAAAAATGAGGTGAATGAAATAATATTGGATTGATGTCCACACTAAAACAGGCTACGTACAGTCTTGTTAATGGTGTTGGAACCGCGACACACGTATGAAGAGAGGGCTATTGTGATGATTAGGATTCTCACGTAGTAGTAATCTTAAAGCCGTTGCCTTTGAGTTTAAAATCTACGGGCCCTTTTTCTTATAATATGTTTCTTGTGGACATACAAACGAATAATATAGTGTTACACATGAAACTCCAAAAAGGGTTCTAGAGCCTAAAATAAGTGTGATAAGGTTTATTACACTGTTAAGGTTCAATTTTTATGAATATATTCATTTAGAAAGTTAAAAAACCAAAAAATTCCATGACGTCCAGAAAGCAGTTCAAAGAGGACTGGGTCCTAGCCATTTGACTGAGCTTTTAGAAGTCAAAAAATGAGGCATACTTAGTGGAAGGTGTTATAAATGTATTAAGATTCATGGTCGAAAACGTGGGTACTACTCCCCAAGGATCTTCAACAAGGACTTGGGGAGACCTTGCAAGTGGAGTTCAAAGTCAAAACAATTCCTGGGTAGGGTGCACCCATGAGAGGGCATCCGACCGGGAGCGCGTGTGTGGATCGGCGACGGGTCCGGCAATGTATAAAGGAAACACTTATCCCAAATCCTGTGAAGGCCTCTTTTCATAGTCTCTAACAATAGACAACGATCGTATCGTGGATCGTCAATGGGGCCTATAATTTCCTGCATGTTTTGACTTACTTTTAAATTAATAATTAAGTAGTGTGGTAGTATTAGGAGTAAGTGGAAGTATAATTAAACTTAATTAACCCCCCAGATAAACAACCTCAAACCCCATTAAACTACTTACAACTCACAAAACAAAGTCTCTTCCTTCTTTATTCTTTTTCTCTATATTGAAAGAAAACCATTGAAACGACCAAGCTAGGAAGGGTTTTAGAGGATCTAATGAAAATATACACAATAAAGTTTTCATCAAAATTAACGTATTTTTGATCTAATTCACCTTTGAGACCTTTTTCGTAAATGGCATCTTGAAAGTATTTTCAAAAGTTGAGTTTCATGGGGTCTTTATCAACTTTCAAAATAAAGTTATGAATTGATCTCGTTCTGTTTATTTTGGATAATATAAATTAACATGTATTGTAACTTAATATTATAGATTTGATGGTTTGGTATACTGTGTAGAAGATGACCCTTCGTCCGTAACCCTAGTTTTGATTTGACTTGATATGAATTAGGTTATGTATGGGTCAATTTACAAGGTTGTTGGTTGAATTACTCTAATATAGGTTGTTACACTAAAACTGAATATGTATTAGGAGTGATTTTTTGTCTTTCATGCTAGGTCCTTAAAAGATGATCTAGGTTAGGAAAGTTGTTGGGAATTGACCAAAGGTCTTGTTGAATCCATGAATAGTATTGACATTGCTGACCCCTACTAGTAATTGTTATAGCCCCGTTTTACTCATGTGAGTTTTTTGTTCTCCCACGTCACGTGATGTAAACACAAATTGGGTTGAATTAGGGTTGACGGTACACTCTAAGACCTGATAATGAACATGAAGGGACTTGGTAATAGTCTTAGATTCCTATCATGATTTCAAATGTTAGTTATTATGTTCTAAGCATTATGTTGTATTGGAGTATGCCTTGTATTAGGATTTATAGGTCTTATGATGTTGAAGAAATGCCTTGATTGTGATTTTGAGGTATTGTCTTCGATGTAAATGTTTTAACGGAATGGGAATGAATTACCAATGTGGCTGATCATGATCAGGAATATGTTCAGTTTAACCACACCTCATGTTAATTGTAATGCAAGAATTTATACTCATTGCAATTCTTATTGATCTATGATTATGCTTATTGGAGAATGGTAGACCCTCTGCCCTAAATTAAACTAGATTGTAATAAAGCTTAAAGACATTTCAAAAAGGGACTCTATCTTAGCCAGATGAAATTAGAGTGAGAAGTGTCCCTTCCTACATAGGAAATTTAGGATCACTAGGGTATCTGATATTGAGACTAAAATGACATTTGTAGCATAAAATAGGGTCCAACTATATCTCACTGTTCTTGAAAACTATGTGACTCCACGGGGAAAGTACTAGCTAGTTGATCAACATAGTTGCTAGTTAATGTTTTTACGACCATGGCCAATGTCCCTTTCCTTTGGTGTAGGATTTATGAAACGGATTCCACATTAGTTCATGTTTGTCGAATCGTTTAGAGCAAGAAGAAGAAAGGATGTCCCAAACGTAAAATGAACTAAAGAACTGAACTCCAACTATTGTAACCTAAGCGGCACGATCTTAGTCTATGTAGGGGTATGGGGACCTCCTAGCATTTCACTAGTTAGCCTTGAGGGAAGTCTTAGGAGGGATGTTCTTACGTCATGATTATGCTATAATGTTATATGACCATGTTAGACTTAAACGGCACATTTTTGATCTATACTGTATATTGGTGTCACATATAAATCTGGTTGTTTACATTGTTAAAGAAGATTATATGTATTCTTAAATTGCTATATTATTTAAAGTAGGATGTGGTCAGGATTCTTGTTGGTTATGATTTTTTAGGGAGGTTTAGGAGGCTTTGCTTGGGTCATTGACACTTGCTTGACTTGATTAGGGGGTCATGGATAAAGTGTTATTGATTGGTTATGTTGAAGGCACTCTTATACATACTTGTGCTAATAGGATTGATGATAGAGTTACATGTTTATGTATTCAACGATATCTATGAGGTGACTTGACTAGACTTGATGTTTTTGGGAATTGTTGATGTACATTCCTATGACATAGGAATACATTATTGGTTGGCATGTCTTATTCAATGTGCATTAAAGGTTCTAAAAGAGAAGTTCAAACTTTTTAATTAACTGTCCCTCTTTGTTAGTATATTGTCATATATGTGCATTTATGGCATCATGCTTAGTCAAGTGTGTACTAACCCCATTTTAGTCCTTTTAAACAACATTTTTAGGTTCTGGTCCGTTGAAGGATATGGACACGCATTGACGACGACAGGATATCTTGATTCATCCAAGTAGGGTAGGTCCTCAATTTCTGAGGGTGATTGCACTATCTATCTTAGGAGTTGTTTAGTAAAGAACTTATGGTTTTGCTTCCCATGTAGTATGAAATATTGTATAGGCCCAGGTGAGGCACTCTTCCTTTATGAATGTGTATTTCCAAGTTTTTACACTCTTATTAGATAATAATTGGAAGAGAGAACGACTGTTATGACGATTATGCTATGTGATTTTTATTATACGATGTGAACTAAAAGTAGAAGACATAAGTAATCTGGCCTATACAAAGAGGGAAATTAATGAAAAAAATAAACCGAGTTACCTATGAATGTTTTGATATAAACTAAGAGGGCTAGTTTAGTTCTCAAAGAGTCAAAGACCACTGGTTACGACTAGGGGGGTGAAACATGGAGTGACACAGAAAAAACAACACATAAGTGTAAACATCCTAAAGTTCCATGACTTGCGATAGAGCTTATCATATTGAATAATAGTTAAAATGATTTTTAATACATATATTAATGTAAATAAACTCATTTAGAAAATGATAGAGACAAAAGATAGAGGGGAGAGACCTGATGTCTTGAAAACTGGCTAAATTGCACTAATTGATCTTCCTATGTTTGATGAAGGATTGGGAGTGTAATGACGTCCAAAAACCTTGTCCAAATAATTTACTAGGTAATATGTAGCACAAAGGGTTCCAAGAGTCCGTACGACCACCCCAAGGACACCGGAGGTCAATGCGGAGGACTCCAACAGGGCAGGAAGCTTCCAAAGAAGCCTGTGAGCAGCTAGATTTGGGAGGATATGCTGCGCGATTGGCAGCCCAACAGGCCTACTGCCTCAAGCAATTATTCGCAGTACAGAATGGGTATCAGCCTCGAGCGAAAAGCAGATCTTACACGAAGGATCCTGTCTCGGACCCGAATTTCATAAATGGGGAATCAAAAATTGACCATGCGAGCCGCAACACGCATACATTCGTGAAGTCGTATTTAGGTAATTTAACTTCACAAAACGGGAGCTGATTAGTGAAAGTATTTGGGTATTATTACCGGACGAATTTAAATGATTTCAGGTCAGATTTATTAAACTACTTTTAACACAATTCAAATCATTATAAAACAAAATTCCTCCATCACTCTCAAGACGTCTCTTTTTGAATCAATTGAATTGAAAGAAACGATAATAGCTAAAGAAGAAAGAAGAAGACTTCAAGTTTTCCAATACAAATCGGGATGATTCATCACTAAGGTATTAATTTTTTAATATTGGTATTCCTTTACTAGAGGTCCTTCAAAGTGGTTTTCATAAATTCAAACTCCTAGGGTTTTTACTTTAAAAGAGGTTTCTTGACTTACATTTATTGATTTTTGATGAAGTATTATAGCGATTATTTTCTATGGTTAATTAAGTATATATTATTTGTTTTGACGTGTAATGTTTAATTTAGTGTTACGCATGTTACTCTGATATATCTACTTCTTGTATGGACATGTAACGTTTAGTTGGAACATGAATGAATGAATCTTAAATGTTGTTCCCTTATCCTTAACGGATTGTTCTTGTATATGACTTGAGGTTTATATTGGGTATGTTCCTTTGATTTCATTACGTTGTTGGATGATTGTTATGTATTTAACATTAAATTTGTGATAAAAGACTTGAAAGCAGGAGTTCTTCTTCTAAAGTCGTGAGTACTTCTTCATGTTGAGGTAGCTATAAATGATTTTTTACAATGCTATTCAAGTGTGTATGAGATGTTGTGTATATATGTTGGGTTATGAGTCTATTAAATGTGAGGATCATTAAAGGATATGATAATGCAATTAATGATGTTATCTTTACGCCAACACACTATGATTCATAATATGTCAATCTCAAAATAAGGGCTATGATTAATGTAAGTCTATATAAACCTAAAGAGATTATGATCATGTTCATACAAGGAGTTAAGGCTACTACGATTATAATAATGTTTAGAATGAATGATGACTTAAAAAGGTTAGTCACAAATGGACTTAGCTTTGCACCGATGGACTAGTATGAGAGTTCCCTTCCTAGTTGGAAGGTAGGTTCACAATTACTCTAATTCATAGAGGCTTCCATGTAATGCTGAACTAAGGTCTCTATAATCTCCATCTCTTGAACTAATGTGCCACCATAAGATTACTGTACCTAGTTATCCACCTAGGGGATCTATTCATGTTTGGTTCTACTTTGCCGGTTAGACCACCTCTTTGTTGTGGGGTTTCATGACACCGGTTCCATGTTAGATCACATGGTCTAATATTGGTTTTAAAAGTTATTTTTCCCCGTCAAGTAAAATGAAAGACAAGTAAAGTAAGGTGAACGTGGACTAGGGTGACTTGAAGAGTTTACTTAGTAAAAGTAGGGGTTCAAAACTATACCTAACATGCACAAGTTGACTCTCATGGAGCTTAGGAGATTGTCTTATGTAATAAGATTAGATTGAATTGTTACAATGCTTATCTATCTGTGTTAATCTTATATGATGTTACAGTGTTTGAGGAGCATGTTTATTGGTCTATATTGATATATGAAGTGAGACTATATGATATATGTGGTATAAGAAAGATTTACTTATGGTATCCTATCTTGTATACTGGTTATGTGTGGTGATGGGGATTCACATGATATTGCACTTGTAGGCTGGGATGAGATCATTGTAAGTGTTTTGCATGTTTACGTTTGATAGGTGCACTATTGAATAGAAAAGCTTATATGACTAATGAGATTACGTCTGGACTAAGAACATGGCTTGATGTTGATTGTGATCCTGATCTTTGCATTATGCTCTATTTGTATGTGCACTTAAAGGTTATTCAATGATTTTCTGATTCCAAAGAAATGTCCCTTTCTTGCATGTCCATAAATGATTATGGCATTATACTCATACTGAGTACGTGGGTGGGCCGTTACTAACCCCTTACTTTATTACTACTACTGTAAGGTCGGGATTGAGATAGAAATAAAGTGGATTAAGAAGCTTGTAACTCTTTCTCCAAGTGTTGGTAGGTCCTATTTCGGGGATGGTATTTTTAGTTATTTTATATCGTATGAATACTGTTAGTAGTTTTTAAGAATTGCTCATTATCGTTTTAAGTCATTGGATTTTATTTAGTAAGTCCTTAGTATGGCCATCTCATATTTTGTTGACTAAGTGCAAACTTATACTCTTTAAATATTTTGTATGTGGACAAGTTTTAGGAAATAATGTAGGTATTGTTAACATGTTTTCTACAAGTAAGACTACGTAAGCTTAAGTATGAGGAAGTCTACGGATACCTCAACAAATATCTACCATAAGTGTGAAGTTTCTAATTTTACACAAATTGTAAATAATGACATGTTTTGATGATCTCTAAGGGCTTATTTGGAGTCCTCTGATGAGGACAACGACGTATTTCGCATTTGGGGGTGCTCTCCGGGGTGTGACAAATAGTTTCAACGAATGAAGTTAACGTAACGTAGGATCATTTTTCACAAAACCAAATCTATATGGGGATTTGTTTATTGGTTGTGAAAGCGCGCCACAAGTATGGATGAGAAAGAAGCATGTATTGCTTAAGAAAAGTCTCCTTCTTGGTAAGGTTATGTCAGCCTCTAGAAGTTTTAAACATTATGTGTATTTTATCATCTAATCCCTTTTCTTGTGGTTTTATAGGCGATGAACACGAGAAGGACAGCAGCGAGAAGAGAAGAAGGAGAGAGATTGTGAATATGGAGATAATCCCAAAGGGAAAATAGAGGGTTCATTCCAAGTGCAAGCAGCTCTACGAATGATCAAGTTCCGATTTCCTCCTTTGTCCATGAAAGATGTAGGTGAGGGAATCCCTCTTCCAAAAATGGTCCCAAGCCGTCACCACTCAAGCTTAAGCCATTACGGCACATGTTAACAAAGAGGTTGTTCCCGAGAAATAAATGCTATACTATGGATACTCCTTCTAAGCGATTCACGACGATGAATCCGCATATTTCTTGGATCAAAGTGATCAAGACCCCCAAGATTTCTGTTGCAGGTCTATTAAGTTATTGTTTTATATGGGGGTGGGTACTATTTAGAAGGTTAAGCTGTTGACCTATTTACTGAAGGATGTGGCTCAGACATATACAATCAGTGGAAGATATTGGGCATTAGGAGGTTGTCCGGGATTAGGAGACTTAAAAAAAGGCCTTTCTTGACAGATATTCCCAAGGAGGAGGAAATGAAGCTAAGTCGAGGAGTTGTCGACATTAGTCAATGAGCATGTGTGTTAAGGATATTACTACAGTTTATAAGTTGTCCCAATATGTTTTTATTTGGTTTATATTGCTACGGATTCAGTGAGGTGGTTATGCAAACCGGTGTGACCAGAAGAGCTTGAAAAAGAATGTTGTGCCGCTATTCTTTTTACAATATGGAACTTCAAGGTTTATGGTATCATGCCACAACAAGTAGACGAGAGTTTTGTCTAAGAAGAGGAAGAACGAAAGCTAACAAGGCAAGGTCTTTTGAAAGTAGTTTAGGCTTGATGTCAAGACAAGCTAAGTTCAAGAAGGGTTTTCACCAAGTCCCTTGAACTTTCTCCAAGACTCGCAATGAGAGGGTTGTCTTCATCATAAACTCTAAAGGGGAGAAATGTTGATCCACCAAGAGAAAAGACCAGTGTGGTATGTGTTTTAAGAAAACATGTGGGAGAATCCTTTTTAGAACTAATAGGCTATGGTTGAGCAAAAGTGGGGGCCATTATTATGGTGAAAATATTGTCCTAGGTGAAGGGTAAGTAAAGTAATAGCCAAAATCAATCAAGTGATCTTAGCTTGAAGCTCCAAAAAGGAACCATTTTTATACACTCAAGGCAGGGGGAACAGAGAGCTCATCCCGAGTTGTTGATTAGTATGTTACAGTATTCTCTATTAATTTTAGTTTTTCGTGATTTGAGCAGGGCTTCCTTTATTGTAGTACACCTTGCTAGCGTAGAAGTTTTGATGTACTCCCAATGTTTTGATTGAATGCATTTGAGTTTTCCCAAATGGGTTACTATGTGTTGCAAAAAAAGACTCTAGGAATTTGCACTATAATGATTCACAATTATAAAATGCACTCGTGTTAAATTCTGTTAGAACTTGACATGCTTATCTTAATATCATTCGGGGTATGGATTTGCTTCATGATTCTTTGTTCCATAGAAAGTATATTAAGGGTAGTAAAGTTCCAATTACCAGATGAACCCATTTTAGGAGTGGGAAGAGGGGGAATTCAATGCCAAGGGGTTCAAATCATTTGTTGTTGAATTCTTGTAAGATGATAGCCAAGGGTTGTCGTATCATGTAGTAAGGGGTTTAAGAAATAGAATTCAAACTCCTTTTTCTACTTGAGTCCGGTCCTCAATGTATGGAATATGCAAGCGGTTCCCCCATGAAGGGACATTTACTTGTCATTTAGTTGTTACCGGATACGAACTCATTCTATTCCTACGTAGAATAGCTCTGGTTGAATTGAAAAGATTTGAAGCTCCACTAAAAAATATATAAGCAAGGTTTTATCAACATAAGATTTCGGCATGGGGTGCTCCGATCTTGTTTGTAGAAGAAGGACTCGGTATTTTAGAATGTTGCATGATTAAGTATCAAATCAAAAAGGTCACCATAAAGAACATGTGTTATCTCCCTCCAGATTATGTTTATTTGATCAACTCAAATTCTATATATTTTGAAACATTGACTTAAGACGGGAATCCCCCATCTTAGGGGAGAGGTTGAAAGTTCCCAATAAGTTTCCGAACTAAGATATGGTCACTATGAATTCTAGTAATGTCTGTTTTGTTTTACAAATGCCCCGATGGAAGTTTATGGACACTATGAATAGAGTTTTCCGAGATTACCTTGACTCATTTGTGATTTGTTCTTGATAATATTTGAATACTCAAGAATGAAAATGAGCATGAGGGTAACTTCAAGTGTGCCTTTGCAGTCTCAAGAACACCATCTAATGCCAAATTTCGTAAGTGTGAATTTTTGTTGAGGTCAGTGCTTTTCTTGGCCATGTTTCTTGATGAGGCTGTTGGTGTAGTAGAGGGTGATCCGAAGAGTGGATGCGGAAAGAAATTTTACTGACCTGTGCTCCCACCGACATAAGAAGTTTCTTTGCGTCTTTCTGGGTATTAATAGCCGGTTTTGTTGAGGATTTTTGTTCCATTGCTTCTCATTTGAAAGACTGACCAAAAACAAGGTGATGTTTGAGTAGAGGAGCTGTGAAACGAGGTTTTTTCAAGAGTTACAAGATGTAAACGTACCAATGCCCCAGGTTGACCTTACGCCCAGGGTAGTAATGAAGGCTTGTAGTGTAGTGCGACGCTTTACAGACGCTTGGGATGTGTTCTTATGCAAAATGGAAAGGTGATAGTTTATCTTCTAGGAAAACTCAAAGTTATGAGGTGTGAACTATAATGAGTGAGCTTATGCTTCTCGGAAATAAAAGTCTAGAGGTGAACTATCTGATTCATCACCTGAGTGAGCAGCTATTGTTTTGCCTTAAAAATATGGAGACTGTAAAAAACCTGAAATGACTATGCTAAGTAATGTTAAAGTATTAGAATGCTTACATTAGATTTGGGTTCACACGGATTGATGCGTGTAAACCCGAACTCTGAACATCTGCAACAGCCAATCCAACTAACTTGGTGAGTTAGTTGGCTACGAAAGTTTGAGTACAGCCAGTAGGGAACCCGAATATGAAGATTTAGCCAGATGAGTTGAACCGGACATAAAAAGGGGTAGGTGGTAATCTGTGTTTGTAGGTTTCTAGGGATAATGGTTTTATAGGTAAGGGTTGTATTGTACTTAACCTATTAAATAATTAATTTAATATTGTTAAGGGTCACTTGGTTAGACGTGGCAAAAATTCACCCTTTAAGCAAAATCTTTCTCCACCCGAGTTGGAGCTGGGGAAGAAGAATTTAAATGGATTTGTTGAATTTAAGTCTCCACCTTAACTCTCCTATTAATCTATCCTTCTCGCATATCTCACTATCATTCTCACGTTTCATCAGCAAAAGAACTGAAAAATAATTAGTTCTTCAACTTTGAAGAAACTAGCACAAAAACACAAACGAAAAGATAAGCTAAAAATGAAAAATCAACAACATTCTTCTCAACGGATTGGGTTTTGGATTTTTTGTGGTGAGGAAGTGTTTAGGTTGTGTGGGGAATAGGCAGCATTGAAACAAGTGTGAATGACATTACGGTATGGGTTTTTCTTCTCCCTTGAGACCATTTCCCAAGAAACCCTTAAGGTTCAGTTTAATAGCAATTGACAATTAAAGTTGTCCCCGATGCATTCTACTGTCATAGACCTTTACAAAGATTCAAAGTATGTGTGGTTGTCTTTGATAGATAATTTTAGGTATGGGTTGTGATTATGTATTGAATGTGTATTTGGACATTATGTAAGGAATTAAAGATGGATTCCGTAAAAGTGTTTTCTACGTTAATTGAATAAGAATGGGTGTGATGTAAATGAACTATGTGCTACCGTAAATTGGTGTTCTGTTAAATGTTGTGTTTTATGTGTAAATGTTAATAGCGTTAAAAGTGTGAGTTCATATAAGGGTTAATGTTGCTGGGAAAAAAATGTCCCCAGCATTACACAAAGAATCAACTTAAACATGAGAGAAAAAAAAAGGGGAAATGGATTTAAATAGACCAATTGCAGCTTGATGGAAATGTTGGTTTGGCCAACAATTGAAAGTGAGCTATGTTTTTAAAAAAAATTAAAAGTGTGAGTCATGAGGATTTAACCCCAAGACCTCAACAAATGCAAATTCCATACAAATTCTTTAGAAAACAAAAGAACATTAAATGTGGGTGAGTGGGGATTGAACCACAACTCTTAATTTATGAGACAGTTGGAGAAAAATAAAGGACAAAAATAAATTGTGGTGGGGATAAATCCAAACTATTGAATAGATGGGAAAGTTAGAGGTTAGGAGAAATATAAAAGAGACAAACAAAAATGAGGTTGAGTAGGATGAACACACACTCTTGGATAAAATTAAGAGAAAATTAAGAGGAAACAGAATGAGTTGTGGGGGATTGATTCACAATCTCTTGCTTAAACGAGAAGAGGAGGAAGTGAAATGAGAAGAAGTATATGGGGGTGATGGGATCAATTAGGGTCCCACAATCTGAAAATGCAGTACCAAATTTAATATAATATAAGTGTGCTAAGGCATTCGAAATCGTTCCCTTGCCCAATTACGATTGGACCCTTCGTCATACTGCGTAAATATTTAATGAATGCTCCTCTAGGTCAAAATCAATAGCTTGGCGTTTCCAACAAGATGGCATACGTCTTTGTACCATAATAATCTTGGGTAAGTATGAGTCACCTTACACAATTATTGAATGAAACATCCATGGGTATACGTATGGCTTTCATAAGTCCAACGGTATTTTAAATTAAGCGAACCAAGACGATTGTAATGAAATGAGGTGAACCAAGGCAAGTTTTATTTAAGAAGTGTGAAACATACTAAAAGGCCAAGTGCATTGGCATTAGATGAAATGGAACATTCAAGTAAAGGGAG
This sequence comes from Solanum habrochaites, assembly GCA_027704765.1. NCBI lineage: Eukaryota > Viridiplantae > Streptophyta > Magnoliopsida > Solanales > Solanaceae > Solanum > Solanum habrochaites. The sequence continues at coordinate 95,581 of JAKWJA010002114.1, forward strand.
GTAGAATGATGTAAGTCAAACTCAAGCATATCCAAAAGAAAGTGTTAAGAATGAATTCGTAGTTAAATGTTAAAAAAAAAATAAAAAACAAAAATTATGTAAAGGAAAGCGTGACTAACATGACTAAGCTCGTGCACGTGAGATAAGCTGCATATAGCCACAAACTCAGTGTCCTAATGAAATTTTACGATAAGAGTATATATATTATATATATACAAATGATGCCTAAGCAAAGAGAAAGAGTGGCACAATGAGAATAGTATAGTACACGTGAGACATGTTGTATCTACCCCTACACTCAGGGTCCTCAATGTTACATTCAAGAGAGGCATATGTATGTTTTATAAGATGAACAAATAAGGAAAGGTAAGTAAACTGAAATAAAAAAATGTTAAAAAAGAAACAGGGTGGCACAAAATTATATGAGGGCTAGTGCAAGTGAGAAAGTTGTACCTACACCTATATAAGGTACCCCACTACTCAATTAGAGAGTGTTGAATGCAAGAGACAGTCTCAATCAAACCCTATTTAAGTATAAGGAAAATTCCACACTGTAATACGTAATGATGACATGAGACATCATCTAATGAGCTATGATTGCCTCATGCGAGGAGCAGCTTCTATGATGTATAAGATGAATGTAATGGAACTTATACTGAGCACGGATATGATACTATGAGTTGTGATTCCTCTTTTTTGGGAAGGCAGAGGGTCGTGTAATTCTCATGAGATGAAATGTCTGTCAAAGAGGGTGATGGGTTATCCTAATAGTCCTAGTCTTGAAGCTATACTTTGCCTTTAGTGTTCTAGCAGGGTTCAAACTCACTTATATACGGCTAGCATGTTTTTTTGTTCACTTTGATCGATTTGATGTCACCTACTTTTAGGTTGTGGGGGTTTGTAAACATTGGATTTAATGATGCTCAACAGTATCGATGTCACGTTTTAAGGTTTTTTTAACGTTACCAAATAAAGTTGAGGACACTTTGTCAAGTAATGTACACAAAGAGAAATAGAAAGGAACGATAACAATGGTGTTAGGATAGGAGAATCTGAGGAGTGAAATAGGACTAAAGTAATGGAACTAGGTCATTCGTGGTCATTGCGCAAGTGAAACCGATGAAAGTCTTAAATACATTCCTAGTTATGACTGGTGTTTTACACAGTTACGGAACTGAATGTGACTTAAAAAACAACGCGACCAATCTAGCCGTTCCAGCGAGTCGCGGAGGCAATTTTTATTCTTGGTTTTTAAATGAGGTTGGTTCCATCAAACTAATAAATGACCATGCCTTCTGTGTGTGAGGTACTCACGATTGAATATCCATGAGTTGTGAGTAGAACACAAGTTAAGCTGATATTATATTGTGCGGCGAACATTGTTTTGTTACTGTTGGGTGTGTTAAGCATTTCGTGAGGTTTCTCATTATTTCAATTCTTAGAAACTAGTTATTTGAGACTGTGGTTCCACATGGATATATGTGGTAATATGCATCTCAAAAATTGTGCCAATCTTGAAATCATGTTCATCTCGTATAGGCTCTGAAGGTCTTCATGATTAGGCAGATTGTGAATATGCTTGTTATTCTTAATTTTTTTCTTCTAGTTTTACCACTCTAAACAATTTTCAGTCATCAGGAATATGAGATAAGTATGGGGTCGATGTTGGTCTTCCTTTTTTTATCACCGCAAGAGGTTTATGAACGAATCAAAGCGTCAATTTTGAATTTATCCAGTATGATGATGTTGGTTGAGAGTGTTAAAATTAAATAATTTTTAGATTTTGCTTGCATCCCTATTTACTGCCCGATGACATCCTCTTATCCTACGTTTGCTCGGTTTGTCATCAACCAATAGGAGTTAGTGTTTATGGACTTCGGCTTGGTTAAATTACACAATTAATCAGAATTATTAATAAACTGTTCTTTTAAAACATTTTGAATGATTCCATTCTTCTGCCTTCTACCATGACTCAGAAGGATGTTGATGAGAAATGTGAAGATTAGTTGTTGTTTTTCCTGGCCGTCCATGTATTGGTCTAATAACAATACTGAGGATTCACGATGGCTGAAATTGTTACTGACTAGAGAGGGTATATTTGGGAATTTCTTCCTAAATGGTCTAACAGTTTTGTCCATATTTGATTTTGTTTTCATTCTCCTTGATAAACTAGGGTTTGTTCCAAAAATTAGTAGTTATTATATATGTTTCCTTTCATTTTTATTTTTATTCATTTATCGAATATTGGCCTTTTAAGTTGTCATTGTTTCATACTAACATTGATTAACATTAGCTTTAAATGAGATTGTATTTTTCTTGCATTTGATCATAGATTCTAGAATGTTGAATTTATCTTTTTTAAATCCTCTGAGATTAGGGGCTATGCATAAGCGAGATTGTGTTCCATAGTTTTGCTTATGACGAAAGTTTCCTTTGCTAAAGATTGAATGATTGCTATGTTATATAGATTTTGGGTCTGCGTGGTTGCATTTTTAATAGGGAAGCCTCACCTTTGCGTAGGTTAAGGTGAAATAACTACCTTTTTTTTAATACTGTTTATGGTATATTTCGTGTTTCAATAGAATATAAAGTCCAGTTATAATAATTATTTTTATTAGATCAGTAATCATTTTAGCTTGGCCGAACCGAATGGAGGTATTTGAATATTCAATGGGTTTCCATAGTTTATGTTAGGTGAGAGTCATATGGAATTAGTTGGACTGTTTCTTTTTTTGTTTTGTCGAGTAGATACTGTGTCAATAGAAATATCACTAATTCACATGCTCTTAATTTCATTGCTTTGTTTAGAGTTTTGATTGTTATTGCTTAATTTCTTGTCAAATAGAGTATCTTTCTGCCAAATTTTTTCCCCACAAGAAATAGAATAATGTAACTAGGTTTTTGTGTCATGAATTTTAACATATGTGTTTTATCTCCTTGTGGTCCTTTAATCTATTTCATATCTAGATATGACAACAATGGTAGTAGCTTTAGAGCAGATTAAGGGAGATAGTAAGGTGAAGGAACTTATTCTTATTTTATCAGGTGGTCTTGGGTTGTTTGTTTCATGATATTTCCTTCGTTAGTGTAGCTGTACATCTTATTTTTATTTACTTACTGCTATTCTAAATGTCTGTATCCATTTGGCGTAATTCTTCACTTGTTTTACGAATTCCCTTTTGTGTTACTCTACATAATCTCCTTCCAATCTTTTATGGCATTTAGAAGTGGGCCCCAAAGCGGCTTGATTATACCTTACTCTCATCCAACCTAATCCCAATAGAACAAGGGGTTGTAAGGGAGGGGAAGTTGAAAACAAGCTTGTAACAGGAAATGCAACGTGCTCGAAACAAATGGTAGAGTTTAAAGACAGCGGGTCAAATGGGACTCCTTTACGTCTGCAGATTTTGACATTTTATTATTTGGCCTTAAGCCCGTTATTATTATTATATATTTGTTAGTTTAGACATGTACCATATAAATAGGCATAAAAAGCCCCAAAAGAAATGGGTCCAAAAAAACTGTCTAGGCGACAAAAAACCAGATTTGGAACCCAACTCTCTCTCTCTCTCTCTTTACTTATCGTTATTTGCCTTGATATTTATTATTGTTAGTCTTAGGGTTGAAAAATGTTAAAATCCCCCAAAGAGAGGAGATATTCTATTTTGAATAGACGAGCTAAAATCAATCGAATCTAATAGTTTTTTTAAAAAAAATATTAAATAATAAATTTTTCAAGTTAAATATTCACTAAGGGGGGATAGTAAATTGTCACTAATTTTTCGAAACAAATCTAAATAATTTTTATCTCAAAATTTTACGTACAAATTGTAGCCCAAACAAATTATTTGAGTCGGGATATTAATCCGATGTTAGCCAATATCTTAGGTGCCATAAAAACCTCCTAAAATATAAATGTGATCCCCCAAACCTTCTTAATAGGTTTCACGAGATTTACTTTTTAAGTCTTTTGAAAAAATAATGTTTTCTAATTTTTTTTAAAGTATAGAGTGGCGACTTAAACAAGTCTAAAAGTCCTAAAATTTATAAAAGTATTTTTTCTTTAATATAAAATAGAATAAGACGCTGTTTGGGACAGGAAAGAGTTCGACCCTATAATTAAAAATTTTTGGCTATGTGTACTATATTGTACGACTTGCTTTATTTGTCGCATTATTTAACGTTTGCATTTTTTCCCATGGATAAAACCCACCAAACAGCAAAATAGTTTGCATAGGAAAAAGCTAGTTACATGGCTTACCACAAACGGTCTTTCAGAAAAAAATAAACACACAATTATAATCGTTTGGAAGTAAATAAATGAAAAGTTGGTTTGCGCTAGCCCAATGGGTTTACTAATCTTCACCTATTGTTTGTCCACTCCAGTAACCCTCATTTCCTCAACCAATTCTAGTCAACCTATAGTAGAGAAAACCGAATCCAAAATTAAGCATTATCAATAAGATGACCCAAACTCGAAGAGTGTGGGTCCATTAGAAAGACCCCCTTGTCCAAAACAGCCCACGGACTAACGGACGTCATGTTTTTTGTTTTAAATTGAAGGATGTATATATTATTTGAAATTCATTGTTCCCATGGGGGTAAAGATTAGGTCATAGATGAGAGCGAGTTTTACAAGCACTTAGTCCATCAAAGACGTTGGCACCGTGAAGATGAGAAAAGAAAGCAAATCGAAGGACCTTTCCACGGAGACCACAATATAGGGGAACCCCGTGTGGGATTAATGTTGTACCCCATTCCTTCTATGAATACCCATTCGGTTACTTAGAAAGGTGTATAAATTTGGGTTTTGGGGGGCAACAGAATGTTTTTTAATAATGATGTATAGATCCCTCAAACGTTAATCCTACCCGTGGCATAAAAGGGTCACTATATGTTTAGGAACGCCACAATAATTTGGTTATAACTGCTTGTGTTATTATAATTCTTCATTGAAAAGTTCAAGCCCTACCATTCTCGAAATATTTTCTAATCTCCTTAAGCATTTTAAATATCAAGTCAAATATTAAAAAAGTGCGCCAAGTATCCTTCGCTGTCTTTAGTTTAAAAAAATCTATCTTCTTTTCTATAATCCTACTCTCATTGTAACATTGGGAAAATACATGTCTAGTGAAGAGCCCAAAGGTCTTTAAGGAATGTTGTATTGGGCGTAATAGGCCTTCAGAGGCCATACAATATTGAAAAGGAAATATTGGGCTACTATAAAAAATTTGCAAAGGGGTATTCCCAATGTACTATATTAATGCCCAAAAGTAAGCAAAATATTGGGCATATTAGAAAATATCGACTAACGGGTTGTTGTTAGCCAAATTTTGTAGCATTAATGAGCTTGTTTAAGAAATGTACATGCAAAAATAATGACAATGAGCTAAAAAATGGAAGTTTCCAACATTGTATACAAAGGTTCTACGCATCCACTAGTGCATGATAGGCACCATAGCCAGGCCCCCTTACAATGGGCATGTAGATTAAGGAGTGCCGAAGGATATAGTGAGATCTTGGGACAATTACGTAGACATTGCAAATGAACCATCAAGAATAGTTAGTTAGCGAAAGACAGCAACAAATGCGCAAGCATATGGGGAGAAAATGGCCAAGGACCGGGACCACCCTAACGAATTCGGGTCAGCGTAGTTAGGGGCGTTGCACAAGGGTTCCACCAAAGTGTGGGGCCTAGCCTAACTAAATATAGACTCTAAATAAACTGATATAACTAGTTAAAGAACCTAGGACAGATAAATAATAAATTATCTAGTACACCCGACAACTAACACTTAATTGGGGACACTAACCTACTAACTAGTTAAAAGCACATCCTAGTATCTAACGTAGGAGGGTCCAAAGGGTTAGTGTAGGTCCCAAAAGACTTAAGGGTACTTGTAGTAATTACCCTAGGCTTAAGTAAATTAATTAACAATTTCTTAATTAATTAATTAAAATTCTAAATTGGGGCCGAGAACTAGCCAATTCCAGATTTGGGGTTAAGTCAAAGTTTTTACTATTTCTAGTCCATTAGGAGGGGCCTTTGTAGTTATTTATTTATTTTTATTTAAATTATTAATTAGCCTAAGTTGAAATGAGTCAAGGTCAGTACTAAGACTTGACTCACGTTTCAAAACACTAAGAAATTCACAACTGTGAGAACATTAAACGTATGATGAAAAAATAGAAAAGTTTCTCTCGATATCTTAGGCGATTTCAAGGTTTCTTCAAAGTTTCAGGCAAGGTGATCTCGTAGATGGAATTCTACATAAGGTATGGGTTTATCTCTTGCATTGTTTTCTCCAGAGTATTTTTCCATCATCTTTAAATCTATTGAAATTCGAAAATAGGGTTGTTTCCAAATGTTATTGTTGAATGCCCTTTTTCCTAGTATCCTTGTTTCAGATTCTAAAATGAGACTAAAGGAGGATATAGTCACATCATGTTGTTTGTGTGGTGCTGTGGTTGAGCCTAATGTGTTAGTTTTCTTTATTCTTAAATGTCAAATGAGCTTATTAAGTTATACCGTATGATTTTAAGTATTCCGTACGTGAAATAAAGAGTGGTGGTACGTAAATGTGTCCCGGAAAAGTGCTAAGCTCTGATGCTTTAAGTCATGGTGTATATTATATTTAATGTTAAAATGGACTGTGGAGATGATATGTTCATTTTAAAGTATTCAATGAGGATATCCGAAAATTGCTAATTAATGTTTGTCTATGTTATGAATACGATAGGGATAATAATGATTTCAGGAAATTTTATTTGAATGAATGTTTGGGCTTGTGCCAATAAATAGGGCTATCAGTTATTTCAAATTTTCTAGGCCAAGATTTAATTTTATTGCCCAATCACATTAGTCAAAGTAGTGAAAATGACAAGTGGTAATCACATCTAAGATAATTCATATGAATCCAATATCCAAGATTATGCTAATCATTGTGGAAACTCCCAATAATGCCCTAACCAAATGAAATTAACAACTATTTCACGAATGAAGTTCTCAAACGTACATAAAATGATGATATTGAGGATTGACCAATGAAACGTTAGCAGAAAGTGAGTATTAACATAATTTTAAAAAAGTTCTAAGTAAGAAAGTACAAGAAGAGGTGTGAAAGGAAGTGAAGACAAGTCTCACTCAACCTAAGATACTATGTTAAGATACTAACGAAGAATAGGGTGTTAGAACTTGTGAGATAAGTCTCATTAACACCAAAATTATGTAAGGATAAATGTCCATTGCATCCATGCCAGGAAAGGAATGAGCAAGTCACAATAGAGTATTGGTAAAAACTTAAATCTAGAAGCAAGCTTCCACAATGTTTGACTCAACTCGAAAAGATAAGAAGACAAAAGAAAGTGAGGCAAAGCAATATAATAGACTGCTTTGAGCTTGTGCTACATATGTAGTCTCGTGAGATGAGGCTCCACCTCGGTGGATGAGAGTATCTGAAATATCTCTAGTCTCTCGAACTATGTATAGGCCAAACATGGAAACTAGACTGTGGATTCCACCTAAGAGATCTAGGTATGTTTCGGTCTCACCTTGGCCAGTGAGATTTCACCTCTTTTTGGTGTAGGGAAAACACCAGATTTCAGTTTAGCTCACATGAATCTATGTAATGAATGCTTAAAAAGAATGTTCTTGGTTTTACTTTAGGTGGATCAACCCTTTTCGCGTGTGGGGTAAAACCACTGGACATGGATTAACTTAGACGGAGGGAATCACCATTTTCTGTAGGGGCAGGACATCAGATTCATGTTAACTTGCATTTATCTAGGATTCACTTTGACGGTGAATCGCTATTTCGGTGTGGGGAAGACACTGGATTTCATGTAACTACAGATTTAATGCTATACCTTTATCTAAGAGAAAATAAATTAAAGAAGAGATGTAAGTTCAGGCAACTAAGACAGTAATATTTAGGAAGTCAATGTTGATAAGAATGAAGTGTACAATCAGTAAAGGGGTATAGCCAATAGGAGAGGTATCCTGCATGTTATGAAAATGATCAAGCCAAAATGAGATTGGTTTAATGACTATATAATTAGGCAAATAATTATAGCCAAATAAGATGGTATAATGAATCTATATTAGGCCAATATACAATATAGTAATAGTCAATTAATGATTTGTTTGATGAAGAGCCATGTCCCAAAATTGTAGTTTAAATCATTTCATTAATCTCTTGAATTTTAGTTGATTTATTATAGTATGGGACTATCATGAATTAAGTAACTTTTAAGTAAAAACAGTGGATCAAAGGAGATTTTGAACTCGACAACAATAAGAAGAAAAAGACTGAAAAATAATTAAGTATGGGGAAAAGGGATCTCGGGTTTGGAGGCAACAAATCCAAAATTCGCTGCGAGTTGTTCTAAAAAAGTAGGTTGATGATTCGAAGGTCTTGATTCATATAGAAATGATTGTTGTGCTTCGAATGCATTAAAATACTTCAATTCACCACAAATAAATAATTAGGAAGTCCTAGTGATGCACTTTCAAAATGGCATGGTGTTATAAGAAGAGTTTCATTGATTATTGCATAGTCATGTGTAGTGGAACACACCCATACTTAGTACAGGTGTTGTACTAAACACTATACGAATATTATCTTTTTAGGTGCAGTAAGCAGATGTTGAAAACTCGTTTTAAGCTATTTGGATCATAGCCTCTCCAGACTTGGGTAGGTCCTCGTGATGTTCGTGGATGCTACACTTATTTATCTAGCCTAGTTCTTAGGACTAGCTAAGTGAATGTTGTCCCAAGAGGTTCTGTTCAGAGTTTGTCTCAAAGCTTTGTATCAGGACGTTTTGTCAAACTATACATATATATTGATCTCTTGATTTTAATGAGTTCTTTTATAGTAGATGGTTAGTGTTTAATTTGAGCGTCATAGAATATTAAATCTATAAGAAAATATATGAAAGTCAACGTATACTCATTATGTTTTTAAAAAGTTTTAAATTTCACACAAATTTAATATATAATGTTATTGCGAAAAAGCTAAGAAGAGACTTCTGCAACCTCTGAGAGGTGTTTAATGACGCAGGGCATTCGTATTTCAGACATCCGGGTGTGACACTCATATCCAAACAAAAGATTGATGGTTAAAAGTGAAAAAAAAAAAAAAATAAGAAGTCAATTGCGTGTCCAACTACGCACCTGACTATCTTTGTGAGATACGTAGGCACTGTCAAGGTTAAACCCCCATTTTTGCAGAAATTTTTTAGTTTCCAAACTCGTAAAAAAAATAGAGTTAAGTCTTAGTCAAAAAGGAAGTACGACAATGTGAAATATCAATAGGACTTGTCCGACCCAAGTCGATATTTCTGATTCACAAAAGTTTAAAAATCAGATGATAAATTCCTATATATCTACTCGTTTTCCATATATGTGGGCAAGTTATTGTCACGACCCCACCAAAATCGAGAGCCGCGACTGGCACCCACACTTACCCTCCTATTGGGCAGGCCGAATCCAACCAATCTAAACTTAAACATTCACTATAATGTCACAGAAAGTATCTGCGAATCACTTAAAATCATTAAAAAAAAACCAATTCAATAATTATTTCCCCAAATCTGGAAGTCATCCCCTACACAGAACATCTATGATAAAAGTACTAAACTAAGAGTATTCAGAGTATTCTAAAAAAGCTAAAATACCAAAAGCTAGTTCCAATGCCGGAACTTCAAGGCACAAGGACATGAGGAAAAGATCCAGTCCAAGATAGAAGCGTTTTAGCTCACCCTGAAATCCGGTGTTTTAATGAAGACTGCTAGAGTTGCGGTTGAGTGAAGCCGACCGGTATGTTTGCCGCAATCCACATAACAAAGAAAGAAAAGAACAACATAAAGTAGGGGGTCAGTACAAAACACATGTACTGAGTGGTATCATGGCCAACTCAAAATAGAAAGCAATATATCTCACGAACACATCATAACATCAAATATACTCTTAACAGGTCGATAGCAACAACAGTATACACATCATTATTAAGTAGCCAAGTTCATACCATGAGGACTCACGCCTCAATACCAATCATTGTGGAATTATGTATCATTAGATTGAGGTAATTAACATCTTTTCAAGAGTCATTACTTTAGTCCTTTTGTGGTCGGTTAGTGGACACTCCGCTCCCTACTACTAGTGAGTCGGTACGGACACTCCGACTCCGCATACTACTAGGTGTCGGAACGTGACACTCCGATCCCTAATTCTACGTGTCGGTTAGGACCACCCGATCCCCTAATCTACGTGTTAGGTTCGTGTGACACCGATCCCTAAATCGACGTGTCGGTTTCGTGAACACCCGATCCCTAATTCTACGTGTCGGTTCGTGACACTCCGAGCCCCAACTCATCAAGCCTTCTCTCTCACCAAGGCATATCAATATCATTTACTTTAGTTCATCAAGCCTTCTTTTATACTCAAGGCATCATCATTTACAAGAGATTAGGTTTTTATGTCAGATTGGGATTCAATTAAGCTCATCATGCTTGTTTCATCACAATCATATATATAAAAATCACATCAGGCAATGCACACAATTAAACATTATAGAAGACTTATAATATACCAACACATATATTCGCTATTAGAGCTTACTACGAATAGCATGAAAACCATAACCTACCTCCACCGAGATTCGTGACTCTTAGCAAGCAAATCCTCAAAGATTGTTGGTCTCTTCGTTTCTCTCTTCTTGCTCGATTTCCCTCCTTTTGTTCTTTTTCTTGGTTCGTATTTCAAACCCTCTTTCTTTTTGGCCATAATTAGCATATCATTAAGTATAAAAGATGGGAAATCATAACCTACTAATAAATTAAGGGGGACCTATTTAACCCCCAAGTAAATGAGACTTATTAACATTAACCCACCACTTTATATATTAAAGCAGGAAAAGTCCAAAACGTCCCTTAAATAAAATCTAAAAGAAATCCGACCACCTGCCTGGGATTGTGCAGCCTGTGCTGAAGGGCCGTCGTGCCTGACGACGGTCCATTCCTGCTGTAGTCACTCGATCAGGAAGTAACTCGACTTTGATGTGACATTGGCCTCGTGAACAGTCCGTCGTGGACACGACGAACGTCCGCATTCCGTCTTGACGTAGGAGTCGCTTCTCAGTACTCAGATTTCTAATTTCTACGTGTTGGGAACGAGACCCATGACAGGGTCCGTCGTGCCCATGACGGCGCGTGGGTCCGTTGTCTCGGCCAGTGTTTCCAGAAAATAAAATCTGCTACTCAAAACGACCTTAAACAGGTGTACAATGATACCAATTTAGCATAGTTCGTCCCGAACGATCACAAGAGAAAAACCACGGGTGAGAAGAGAGTACCTCTGAATCTGTAAACAGATGTGGGTATTCTCTTCTTGCTATCTGCCTCCCTTCCCCAAGCGTCTTCTTCAACCGGCGATTCTTCCATTGCACCTTGATGGATCCAATATCCCTTGACCTCAACTTGCGAAACTTTCTCTGTCTTAAAATATATAGCAACAGATCCTCCTATAAGGACAGATTTCATCTAGTCGGAAACTGAATCCCAAACGATGATGTAGTTTTAATCCCCATGGACACTTTTAAAATAGGACACGTAAAATACCGGGTGTAGGCACTCCCGAGAGGGCTGGAGGCAGGCTAGTTCATAAGCAACCTACCCCTACTCGCTTCAGAACTTCAAGTGGACCAATCTACCTTGGATAAGCTTACCTCTTTTACCCAAAAACCGCATCACCCCTTTCATTGGCGAAACTTTCAGCAAGGACTGTCACCTTCATGAACCCAAGTTATAACCTTTCGATCTGCATATTCCTTTTTGCCGACTTTGAGCTTGCGAAAAAGCTTTTCTGAAAGATTCACCTTCTATAATGAATACCTCAAAAGCGGTAGTGCCCCAAGGTCTAACCTCAAATGCAGCAAACCAACCAATGGGAGACCTACATCTCGTACCATTTACAAGGCTTCAAATGAGCCATTATCAATACTGTAGTGATAGCTATTATTGTATGAAAACTACGCTAAGGTGTAAGAAGTTATCCCAATGGCCACCAAATTTATCACACACGCACGGAAGCATATCCTCCAACACTGAAGCGTTCGCTCAGACTGACCATCGGTCGGAGGATGGAACGCCGGGGCTAGGTAACTAAGGTCAACCTACGGACCCCCCCAATTCCGCATTGCATGTTTTCCAAAAATTAGAAGTAAACTGGTACCCTCTATCTGAGATGAGGATAGGGAACCCATGCAATCGAACGATTTCAGAGATTAGTCTTGGCTAACTTCTCGGCATTGTAAGTCAACTTTTAAACCGGAAACAAAATGGGAGCAGACGTAGTGAACTATACTCAACATCACCCAAATAGAGTGTAAGTACCCCCCCCCAAAAAATCGTCTTTGGAAGACCACCACGAAGTCCATTGCGAATTATTCCCATTCCATTCAGGAATGGCGAATTTCTCTTGAAGTGTGTCCTCAGGGCTTGGTTGTTGATACTGTTACTTGCCTGACATTGCGACATTTCTGGCAACAAACTCAACAAATGTCGCGGCTTCATTCTACTCCACCAAAAGTGTTGCTTTAGGTCACGGGACATATTGGTTGCCACCGCCGGATGTATCGAATACCTTGAATATGAGACCTCTGTCAGTATAGGGTTGATCAAATCATCGGACGCAGGGGTACAACATAAACTGCCCTTAATCCTCAAACATACCATCCTCAGCGATTGCGCTCGTTTAGCCTCATCCTGGCAACCACTTTATCTCGGATCCGGATCAATTTTTCATCATTAAACTGCTTTCCCTTAAGTTTGTCAAGGAAGGAAGACCGCTTGCTCCACACAAGTAAAAAATCGTCCCCTTTCATTGACTTTAATCGCATAAGGTCGTTAGCCAGAATCTGACTTCTCTAGGCAAGGGCGCTTAGAAGCTTGCAAGGTGAGCTCAGATTTCCCATGCTTCCCGCAGTTCTACTTAAAGCATCCGCTACAACATTCGCCTTCCCGGATGATACAAAATAGTGCGGTCGTAGTCCTTCTGGTAGTTCCTTCCATATTCCTCGTCTCATAGTTCAAATCTTCTAAGTAAAGACATACTTTAGGACTACGATGATCTGTATGACTATTAGACTCACACTGAACCCTTCATATTAATAGTGTCCCATTACCTTTAGTGCCATAAACACGACAGCGGCCAAATTCCAAATCATGAGGTGGATAGTACGGTCATGCACTTTAAGTGTCTTGAAGGGCATAAGCAATCACATTCGTCTCTTGCATTAGCACTGCACCCAAACCCGAATAGGATGCATCCACAATAGACAATGAAATTCTACCTTCCACTGGTAAGGTGAGAATTGGTTTGCAATGTAGTCCAACACAGTCTTGATCTTCTGAAAAAGATTTCCTCACACTATCCAGAGCCATACAAATGAACATTGAGTTAGTCAAGTTCGGCCAGTTGGGAAGCAAAATAGAATGAGAGAAATCCTTGACAAATTGGCGGTTGTTTGGTTTGACGCGCGTAGTGGTAGTAGTAGCTAACCCCAAACAAAGATCCTATTTCTGACACTTAGTAGGTCTACCCAATTCTTCACTGTCTCAATCTCTAGAAGGACAACCATCCACTCCATCCGTAGAAACACGGGCCCCAAGAGGGACACTGAATCAGCCAAAACTAACATTGGAGAATTTGGCATAAAAGCTTTTTCCTCCATAACATTTCCAAACACAATTCTCCAATGCTCCTCATGTTCCTTCTTCTCTTGGCAGTATATCAGTTTATATTCATCATAAATACGAGCACAAAGAGATCCAGATATGGCTACACATCTCGTCATCAAACTCATTAAAAGAAGCCAGGGGCATTCGTCAAACCAACAGACATTACTACATAATTCGTACTGCCCATACCTAGTTCTAAAAGCACAGTCTTTGGCACATCCGTTGCCCGTATTTTCAAATTGATGATAAACCGAGGATCTCAAGTTCAATTTAGAGAAGACAAAAGCACCTGTAACTGAATCGAACAGTCATCAATGACGAGGATAGAGGATATGTTCTTTATGGTCCACCTTGTTCAAATGCCGGTAGTCTATGCACCTCCATAACACTCTCTAGAGTCAAGCATAGGTCTCTAGAGAAGGGTGACCGGTCTGAGGTGGACCCACCAAACTACAGTATGTAGTGAAGACTGAAATGGGTTCGTCTTTGAATGAGTAACCTCCGGAAACCCGGTTCCTCTGGGAGTTAAGAACCATTAAATCCACATCCCTTTTGAAACCTCTTTGATGTTTTGTGCCAGGTGGAATTAATCTGGCTTCCCTCGTCCACCCTACCACGAAATCTACCACTTCTTGAAGGATTTGCCGTAGCCGCTACATGTAGGCTGAAAAATCGCAACTCTCGACTCAACCCCTCACAAAAACCGGTGGAGACTCTCTTGTGGACGAAAACAAAGTTGGGTGGCCATATCTTGATAGTGCACGAAACTTAGCCTCATAGGCATGACCGACATCCTACCTTGCTCTAGGCCAAGAACTCATCCCTTTTCCATACCTCAAGTCCGGGGGATATACTTCTCCATAAACAAGCTAGAGAATTGAGGGCCCAAGTCATAGGTGGTTGCCTCTGTTGGTTGACACTTAACATGTGACCGCCACCAAATTTGGCGTTCCTTTGAAACGCGATAACTCACGAAATCAACACCAAACCTTCTACTATACCCATCTTGTGTAGTAGCTCATGACATCAACCAGAAAAATCGTAAGCATCCTCAGATTCAGCACCCCTAAAGATGGAGGTTATCAATTTCAAGAAAACCTTACTGAAAGTTCTGTGACATTTGTTCACTTATAGGCCCAGTAGTAGCTCCAGACGGGAAAAGTGCCTAGTCCCAATTAGGCTCTCAATACGTTATGAGCCATAGTGGGGTGAGTTTTGTAACTCTGAACACGGAGGTGTCTGGTGCAGACAAACACTGTGAGGTCCTGGACCCTGATTAGACAAACCGCCTACAGATAAGCTCCAAGAACCTGATTGAATCATCTCTCGCCGCCCGCGTTTGGGGTACGCGTTGGCGGTCTGGCAATCCTTTAATTCTGAACTTGTCCATCCCCTCTTCCTACACCCTCTCCTACCACTTACTCAGTCGGCTGGAGAAGTCCCCGCTTCCTAGTACCAGATGGGATAGTGTGCTCGTCTCTTTTCCCCCTAGAGGACGTACCTGCCCAAGGCCTCCCTTGTCCACTTCGGCTATCCCCGAGCTTACAGCCCCAGTGCTGGCTCAGAAGCACCCTGCCTCGCCGGTGTGCTTGGGTTGCCTCTGCAGTCGTGCTCTTAGCTCCGAATCAATCTGACAAAATAGAGTGAAGATGGTCGATACAATTGGATCACCTAGATGACAATTGGATCCAGTAATAGCACCGAACAGAAGAAAAGCAACACCTGAAGAAAGAATGGAGTTTCCAAGTCCTATTAGCCTCTCAAATGAAAAGTCTAAAGGCGTCCCCCTACCCTGTTCCTTAGACTTACTATGGAACTGTTCTTGTGTGATCGAGACCCATTAACGAACCTTCAATTGCCTCTGATACCAAGTTTGTCCAAGACACAAAATCGAGCCGCATGATGCCCCCAACTTACCCTACTATGTGAGCGAATCCAACCAAATCTATAACCTTACTATTTCACTATAATGTCACAGAAAGTAATGCGGGAGGACTAAATAATAATAAAAACCAATTCAATAACATATTTCCCACCAATCTGGAAGTCATTCACTACCACAGAACACCATCTAGATCAAATTACTAAAAGTAGAGTATTCCCCTAACAAAGTCTAAAAATAACAAAAAGCTTAGTCACACTGCTGGAACTTCAATGCCATCAAGACATTGGAAAGACAGATCCAGTCCAAGCTAGACAGCGTCCCCTAAGCCCCTCACCCTGAAATACCGGCGTAATGAAGAATCTGGCTACGAGTTGAGGCTTGAGGAAGACGACGGTAGTGTTTGCTGCAACTCCACATATAAACAAGAAGAAAAAAATAAATTGTAGCCGGCCGTTATCCGCGTCCGCTACAAACCACAAAGTCCACTGAGTAGGTCATCATCGCCGCCAACTCAACCAAATAGAAAAGCACCATAATATCTCAGATAAATCATTAAAACCCTAACTAATATTCTTAACATGGTGATAGCAAAAAGTTAAACATCCATTTACATAGTACCGCCAAGTTCATACATGAGGACTTCACGCCCAATACATACCTCATTGGGACATTAGGTTAATTAGTACCCTGAGCCCTATATTAAACACTTTCAAGATCAGTATCTTTAGCTCCCTTATGTACGGTACGTTGACACCCCGTCCCACTCACCTACCCTCCATTGTGTCGGTACGTGTACACTCCGCCATCCCCAGTTACTACTCAT
This sequence comes from Solanum habrochaites, assembly GCA_027704765.1. Taxonomy (NCBI): domain Eukaryota; kingdom Viridiplantae; phylum Streptophyta; class Magnoliopsida; order Solanales; family Solanaceae; genus Solanum; species Solanum habrochaites. Next base: position 112,026 of record JAKWJA010002114.1, read on the forward strand.
GTGCCCTCGGAAGTTGTGGAATCCCCGATCCCCTAATTCTAGTGTGTCGGTATCGGACACCGCTCTCCAAATATAGCTGTCGGTTCGGACACCCACGACCCCCTAATCTACGTGTCGGCGCGTGACACTCGGTACCCCAGTAATTATAGGTTGTTGTTAGTTGACACCACCGATACCTAATTCACGTGTCCGGTTCGTGACACCTCAGATCCCCTAATATCACATTCTTATCATATAACAAGCCGTCTCTCTCACCAATTCGGCATCATTCCAAGCCTCATACTTAGTCCATCAAGCCTTCGTTCTCAACCCAGGCAGCTATCTATAATTTCAAGAGATTAGGTCTTGTACAGATTTGGGATTAAATACGTCTTCAATCTGCTTGCTTTCATAAACAAGTCTATTATATAAAATAACATCATGCATGCACACATTAAGCATATAGAAGACCTTCCTATAATATACCAATCCCACATACTAATTCGAGAGTAGAGTTTTACTACGAAGAGAATGAAAACCCCTAATCCACCGGACAGCCGAAGATTAAGCCTGAGGGATAAAGCAACAAACTTCTCAAAACTGGTGTTCTTCGTTTTCTTCTCTCTCTCTGCTAGATTACTCTTTTCTGTTCCTGTTTTTTTCTTGTTTCTTCTTTCAAACCCTCTTTCTTTACCACTTTAGCATCTTAATTAGGATAAAAGATGGACAAGAATACACCTACTAAGTAAACTTAAGGTTACCTCCATTTTAACACCCCAAGTAACCCCCTTAGTACTTTATTAATACATTAACCCACCAACTCATTATATATTTTAAAGCAGGAAATTAGGTCCAAAAACATCCCCCCCTTACCCAGTAAATTAACAGAACTATCGACTGCCCGGGATTTGGCCGCAGCCTGTGACGGGCAGTCCGTGGCCTGCAGATGGTCCGTCCTGTATGTCCCATCACTCGCACCTCCACGAAAACTCAGATTTGTGAGTGATGCCCTGTGTACCGGTCCATCTTTGGGACACGAAGGGTCCGTCCTGCCATTCCGTCGTGACGTTCAAGAGCTCGCTCTTTTCAGTACACCCTTTCTAATTATAAGTGTTGGAACGAGACTCCTCTAAACGGTCCGTCCGTGTGCCATGCGACGGCTCGCCTGTCGTGGGAGCCCAGGTCGTTGTATCGGCCAGTTTTCGCCAGAAATAAAATTGCGCTCAAAACGACTAAACATTGGTCGCGTACAATAGATACCATACCCACGTCACCTCGAACTTTGACTCACAAGAGATAAACAAGGGTGAGAAGCCCCGATACCTGTAATTCTTGTAAACCAAGATCGTGTGGTATTCTCTGCATATCTGCCTCCTTTCCCAAGTGGCTTCATCAACCGGTCGATTCTTCATGGACCTTGATGGATGCAATCCTCTTGCCTAAACTTGCGAACTTCTCTGGTCTAAAATAGCAACAGGCTCCTCATCATAGACAGATTTTCATTCTAGGAACCGAATTCCCAACGAATGATGTAGTTGTAGTTTCCCACCCCCATAAGGTACCTTTGCACATAGAACGTAAAATACCGGGTGCACTACCGAGAGTGCTGGAGGCAAGGCTTGTAGTTCATAAGCCACCTCCCCTAATCGCTAAGGCACTTCAAGGGGACCCAATTTACCTTGGACTACCCGCTTCACCTCTTTTTACCTAACCGCATCACCCCTTTCATGGGCGAAACTCCTTCAGCAGACTTGCCCACCCTTCCATTGAACTCCAAGTCTCCAACCTTTCGATGCTGATATCTTTGCCATACTTGAGCCCGCGAAACGCTTTTCTTGTTAATTTAGATTAAACCTTCCTATAAGAGAATCCCTCAACAAGGTCAGTGCCCAAGGTCTAACCCTCAACATGCCATAATCAAAACCAACCAATGGGAGACCTACATCTACTACCATTACAATGCTTTAAACTGGATAGCCATACTCAAGACTTGAGTTGATAGCCCATATGACTTGTATGAAAACATCCGCTAAGGTAAGAAGTTATTCCCAATGCGCCACCAAAATTACTCACACACGTACAAAGAATATCTCCAACACTTGAAGCGTTTCTTAGCCTCAGACTTAGACCATCGGTCTGAGGAGGATTGCGAAGCGCCCCCAGCGGGGTCCCTCCCCGAATAATGTCCCAACTAGTACAAAATTCCGCCTGTCAATGTTTCCAAAACTGAAGTAAACTGGCTACCTCTACTTGATATGATGGATAGTGGAATCCCCAATGCAATAGAACGATTCTGAGATATAGATCGTGGCGAACTTTCCGGATTGTATCGTCACCTTTTAACACGGAATAAAATTTGAAGCCAGACTAGTTAAACTATCACACATCACCCAAATAGAGGTCCGTATCTTACCATCGTCTTTGGACAGACCACAACCCCGAACATGTCCATATTGTGATTCTTCCATCCCCTTAGATTCAGGAAGGGCATCATTCTCGAAGTTGTTCCTCTGGGCCTATGCCGTTATATACTTTTACTTGCTGACAATTTGGACATTTGGTCAACAAACTCAACAACACCATGTCGCGCCTTCATTCGACTCCACCAAAAGTGTTTGCTTTAGGTCTACCCGGTAACCTCATTGGGTGCACCTGGATGTACGCATACCCTGTGATATACTCCCGCTGAGCGGTCTGTCAGTATTAAGGATCAACCATTTCTGATAGCAATTTGTGTTTTATACCACACCTATGGAGTGTGTACAATGTGTGTCTGCCTACACACCCCGTGAGCAACCGTATTGCCCCCCCTTAATCGATTGTCGCCTTCGAGTTAGCCCTCTCCTGCAAAACACTTATCTCTGGATCCGGATCATTTCTATCATTAAATGCTTGTCCATAACCTGTTTCAAGGAAGGAAGGACCTGCCCTCCACCCAGCTAACAAACCTCACTTCTCAGTTACTTCTAATCTCATAAGGTCGTTAGCCAGGCATAGAAACTTCTCTAGCCAATGGGCGTTTAGAATGGCTTGCTAGTGAGCTAGATCCAAGGCTCTCCCGCCTGGCTATCTTAAAGAATTCGCGCCTGCGACAAACATTCTGCTCTTCCCCGGATTGATCCAACATAGTGAGGTCGTAGTCCTTCCGTTAGGTCCACCATTCTCCTCTGTATCAAAGTTCAAATCTTTCTGGTAGTGGTTAAAGACATCCTTAGGTACGATGATCCGTATAGACCTCACATAACTCATACATAAATAGGGTCTCCATTCTGCTTCTAAGCAAACACTCACCGTGGCCCCCACACACCAAATCCTGGAGTGAATAGTGACGTTCATTGAACTTTTAATTGTCGGCGTGACGCAAAGCAATACACTTTCTCTTGCATAGCACTGCAACCCAAAACCCGAATCGGGGGGGGCGGATGCATTCACAAAGACAATGGAAATTCTACCCACTGGTAAGGTGACGAATTGGCGCAGCCTACAGAGTCTTTGTTCTGAAAAGCTTCCTTTCACACTCATCCGACCCTACCAAATGTGAAACATTTGCTTAGTCACAGAAGTCGTAGTTCGTGGGAAGCAATAGCCGCGACATTCCTTGACCACGCACCTCCTGTTTGGCTTTCCGTGCGCCGCCCGC
>JAKWJA010002115.1:0-51871 GCA_027704765.1 Solanum habrochaites
GAAAGAATCCATGATGAAGACAATCCTGACGTTAATAGAATTCAACTTTTAAATTGAAGGTTTGAGGGCTTCATGGATGAAAGTATTCCATGAATCAAGACTACCATACCTTACATAAATAAATCTTATCAAAATCGTGTGAGAAAGAACCCTTCTTTAAGCTCTAACTTGACCTTCTTCAATGGAATTCTGGGAAGAAAACTTTAGGGGTAAAGGTGGTTATGATTTGGTTAGTTGTGATTTATGAACTGTAAGGGTTAATTAATATCTTAAAAGTACTTATATAATTCTAATCAATCAATATAAAATTACCTCACTTCAGAGTAACTTCAATAGGAATTACCTAAACTACCCTTACCTTTGGCTGAAGTTGGATAAATTGCAGACCCCACCCACGAGCTAGAACCCACGGTCCGTGAGTGGACTCACGTGGCTTCATGCATGTACACAGGTGGATGGCTGGGGCTCTTAAATTGGGCTCTTAATTCATGAAGCCTCCCCACGGGGCGTGGAGGGACCTATGCCCCGTAGGTACCGTCCATTAGTCATAAAAATCAACAGTTCTGGGTATGTTTTTGGGAGTCGTACCTTGACATTTACCCACGGAAAACCCTCAACCTGAAGTTGGAAAACCATTACAACATCAAAACCCCACCCAAACTCAAAAACTCTCCCGTTAAAAAACTTAGTTCTACCTACTAGTTTCTGAGTGAATGGTAGATATGACATTATTGGTTGCACGGGGTCAATATATTATAATGATTACTCCATTTCAGTTAATTAAAAGGTTCAGACTGATGATATTTTACTAATACTTTAATGAGTAATTATGTCTCTGATTTATTAACGGAAAAGAATATGAGCGATTTGGATATGAGTAGTGATTTATTAATGGGAAAAGAAGCTGAGCAGATTTTCCAGATTGGATGAGTAGGGATCAACTATTTTAATATTTAAATATTTAAATATATAATATTTTAACTTATTATAGAAGAAAAATAGGAATTTCTTCAACTTTCAAAGATATACCATTTTGAGTAGATAAGATTCATATTCACTTTTGTTCATGTTTTAAAACTTATTTTTATTAAATGTCTTGCTATGATTTCTTTAAAAATATATATAGCACACTTAACTATTAGATTAACGATTGTTAATACATTAATTGAAATGGAGTTTTATTTTCACATTAATCAACAAGAAAGCTCAAAAAAGTGTTAGAAGGTTGAAATATTCAATATAACTTCTTAATTAATTCTCAAACAAACTTTATAACTTAATGGAGAGTGCACATTTATTATTATTGTATTTATATTTATATTTGAATGATTGCTGTTTGGTTATTTTAATAATTAAACGTTTTATCTATTTTAATTTAATATAAAACAAAATGATAATGCAAGTTTATACTTGAATCTTCCATTTTGTAAATATATGGTATTCTTCGTATATTTGCTCTGATTTGATTCTGTTGTTGTGATACACTGGTTATATGTTAAAGATTTGATTCTACAATTCTTAGAGATTTACTGATTTTAACATATTTATTTATTTTGAAGTCGAATTATTCATTTGTTTTGAAGAGTACCATTTTGTATCATGATGGATGACCACATTTGTTTTTTTGATGCTGTCATGACTTTTTTTTTCTTACTTTGTAGAATTGATTCTTTACTCAACTGTCCATTATGAAATTCTCTGCATGGGGGTGCAAGTTCCCATGTAAACTAAGGTGTTCATAATATGCTTAAAAGGCAAAAACCTTTTGTTTATTTCTCTCTTTCACACGAACCGAGTGTTCTGACTTTACACTATCATTCAAACCAAGGGGGGCCCCCAGGAGGTATATTATTTACGTATACTAAGTTGGATATTCAAGTGGTTATTCATTATTATTAGGATATCAATAACGAAGTGTGTTATATTAAAACAAGTAATTTCAGTTAGGATTTTTCTTATGTCTTTCCTTCTTAGAACTTGCCCTATTGATTTCTTCATTCTTTTCTATAAAATTTCTAAATTGTTTAGAATTAATATCCAAGCAAAGGATGATGGGAATTGAACCGTCTTTGAGTTTGCCGAAACATAATGTGTATATTTGAGTGAACATGTATTGTGAAGTTAAAAAGTGATGTATGCATATAATATCTGGGCATTTATACTGATTTCATCAGGAATGAAGTCCTAAGGTTTAAACCAAACATTGTTGTCGCTCCTTTCGAGATCGTGCATTTGTTGTTCGAATTTCATAATTTGTACGCCGAGGAAGAGTTGATTTGTTTTTCTAGGTGACTGCGTTCTTTTGTTTCGTTTAGAAGCAGGGGCATTAGATGGCTTTGTAGATGGGTTTACATGATGACTATATAGTTGGGATAATATGTTTATTTGTTGGATTTTTCTATCCATAAGTCCCCTGGACTTAGAAGAAATTTTTTCACAACCAAAATAATATTCTCCACTGCACCGAACATAACTTCCATGTGTTAAATAATTACTTTTATTTTTTTTCCTCATTTGAAACATATTTTCTCATATAAACTGATCCTTAATGAAATTTTTTTCAGTCTATTCTTGGTATGTGTGAAATTAATATGCACCTTCTCACAAAAGGTTGATACTCTACCTTCTAGATGCAATGGACCATTTTAACTTTTCTGATCCACACACTTAGGGCAGTAGGGAGTGGTCAAATTGGTAGTGAGGTTGAAAATGATACATTAAAAATGGGTCTAAATAGAAATCGAGTTGGGTCATGGACACTGTCCAAGTTTACTTTGGGTCCAAATGGCTAAACGAGTTCGGTCTTGACCGCCCAAGTTGACCCTAATAATCTCAATAATTAACATATTGATATTTAACTTTTATAATTACAATTTGAATTTCCGCATCAAGGAATCTGTTACAAAAGTAACAAATGGATAGATAAATCCTAAAAGAGTTAAATTATAATAATTCATACTTCATATGAAACTATCTTACTTAATAAAAAGTTTAATTTAAAATGGGTTTGGTGAATTGGAAGATGAAATTGTATTCTCAATTAAGAGATATTTCAATGGGTTAACATGAATAAGTTAGATGAATCCAATTTAAATTAGCATGAACACAACCTTAAAAATTTTGGGATGATTGAGGGTTTACCTATATTTGTTTATCTTGACACCCCTACCAACTTGCAGGGTCTCCCATCTCAAACAAACAAGGTAGGTTATCTTCGCGGTCCTCTTTGACGTTATCAAAAATCCACAAACATAGATATCAGAGATCAAAATTAGAAATTCATTTACGGGCATGTTTGAAACCCTCTTTCTACTGTCAAGTATCCCTCGACCACAAGATAAAGAAGGGTAAATCATACGTAGGAGGAGAGCTATAATTAACGAGGCACTCGGTCTGTTAATTTCTTTTTAGTACGAGGGTTTTTCGTTTGTCATAATTTTATCGTAATAGATCAACTTCATTCAAAAAGTTTTTGTTAGTTATGACAGTTACACAATATTGATTACCTTCTCATCCAACAGCAGATTCTTGGTTTTTTCACTCAGCAAACTTAAAATTAGGATTTAAGAAATCAAATTGTTCTGAGACTAATAAGCTACATAGTGTAATGGTTTATTGCAACTTCCACTTTGACTAGATTTTCTCTAATTTTATCCTTTAATTCGTGAAGTTGTAAGTTTATTCATTGGTATTGCACGTTCATCTTCAAGCACTTCAAAAGTTGGTGTCTACTTCTTTAGAAGCCGGTGTAGATCATGACTTCTTTGATTCTTATACTTGTAGGTCTCCCTTAAGACAAGGTATGTATCATCTCTCGCGCTTTCTTATTTATTATTATTTTTATGAACTTTGTTGGTGTTGTAGACATAATAAAAACACAGCTAACAAAACAACAAAATCAAGTGTCACGAATCCAGGGTACCCCTAGACGTAACATGATGTACTTGACCCCAAAGGGGTCTCATCCAAGACCTTTCGCCATTCATCATACATAACATACTAGGAGAAAGTTGAGAAATTTAAAACTTCTTAAATCCATACAATCAAAAAAAAAAAAAAAAAAAAGATTTCTTAAGCGATTGAAGTCTTTACTAAATCTTGTCTCAAACCATGATTAAACTCTTGAAATAAAACTCTTGGAAGCAGCCCATACAAAGTATAAAACATTAGAGATGACATATAATGAAGTAATGAGTTCGTCCTCGAAGCAATGCGGAATCACCAATTCTTCAACTCTTCTTCCAACTTTAGAAAGTATCCTCCAAGGACCTCTAACCTCCGAAAACCCTCCATTTGATTAACATGTAGGCAATATGTGTTTTAGTACAAAAGGCTCCAACTGTGAAGCTAGTAGGAATTGTCATTAAAGAATCTCTCAAAGGTTAGTCAACTAAGACATTAAGCAATAGAGATAAAACCTGTTCATAGGACATAATCTCCAACATAAGCATCATATAATCACAAGTCAACATAAGATATAAGCAGAGCAAGGAGTATAAGTCATATCCATAATCAACAATTCTTCAACATAAACATTTGTATAAGAATAATTGACTATTATCATCTATACCATAATGAGTACCATTCTAAGTAACCTCAAAACGCTACAAGTGCAAATCATGATAGAATCCTAATACCACCAGCCAAGTATCCCTTTTGATCATTAATCATGGTCTACATAACGCGTATAGTCTTTATGCTTTGTCTACAATAAGGGTACATGGCCCTATGTAACCTCAAGACAAACTGTTCAATGAATGAAAGGCATTCCGCAATCCTACATTCACACTAAGCATCAATTTGAAGTCATTTTATAGTGATATTAACGTCCTTATCGTAATTTTTACTTAAACTCTCATAAACAATGGGAATCTCTCACCTTTAGTCAAAAAAATCAATGGTGAAAGAAACTATGCAAAATCCTATCTCAACTCATTGTCCTGAATAACCCTAAGTTAATACTTGTCCAATGTAATCAAGCTCCTCAAATACTAATCATGCTAAGTACCACTTTTAGGTCCTCTTACTAATAATTCTTGATTTGGAAATAGTTCCTACTCTTTAAATTTAGAAAAAATATGAGGTACGCTCTTAAAAACATCTTAGTTCATATAGGTGAACCCATTAAATACTACTTTTAGAATGTATAAGCTCAATACTAGCATGGATACTATGAGACACGTACTTAAGCAGTCTAACTCTATTTAACTTTGGAACATTATGAAGATACTCTTTAAGATGTCGAATTTCCTTCACTGTACCCGATTAGATTCTACATGAAGCATGTCTAATTCCATTTACACTCTTGAACACTATGAGTTCCTCATTATGTAAGTCTTTGTTCATATGATTTGAATTACTATGAGATGCTTAAATCATGTTTTAGTTCAGTGGATTATGGAGATTCCTCTAGGAACCGTGTCTCAACTATGTGAAGGATCTAATTCTCATGAGACCAAACTTTGAGAAAACCCACACTCTACTAATAAGAGTTCCCCATTAATTTCCATAGTACTCACATGACGAGATGTGGTTCTCCTTTCTATTTGGAGCCTGGACCTTTTCTTTTTTGAAACTCCTGTCATGTTCTACTTCGAAACATACCAAGGACCTAGGCTAGAGTATGACCTAGTTTCTAATGCCTTGTAAATGGGTGTTTCTGGCCTAAATTAAGGTAATCTAACTTGATTAGGAGTATGTATTAAAGCACCTGAGCGTCACGGAACAACCGCGAAGTCAGAGGACTAGTGAAATTGACTTAGTGATCCTTTAGATTTGTATGGTTTGAAGAGTGGTTTAAGGGTCAAACGTTTGTGTGTTTGTTAAAAAAGGCCTATGGTACACATAAGTGAAATGTTTAGAGTATTCAAAACGTCCGGGTACCACTCCCAAAGGACCACCCTAAGGCTCTGGGAAAAAACCCAAAATTTGACCCTTAATCATTATCAAATATAGTGTGACAACCACGGGGGGATCATCGATCCATTGGTGGTTCTTTTGGAAGTTCCTGCTCGTGCTCGGATAGAGAATGGGCACGACCCCCCTCTCCCTGTTCTACCGTCCAAACAGGCCCGGACCGCCTCTTCGATGGTGTCGTGAGATATACTTAGAGTAATTCCCCTATGGCCTCAAAAAATACAACTCTAGACCTACGTCTGACAAGTAGGAGTCCATGGTTGGGACGACAGGGCGTCCTCTCGTCGATGGACCCATGTCTCACTCTCTCTACACGATTAAGTGGGGGGGGTGGTTAGGTAAGTAATTAATTAATTATTAGGAAAGGTATATTTAGTTAGTGGAACTATTTGGGAACACCTCTTAAAATACTAGAACACGCTTCGTAGGTCGATACCTCATTGCTTAATTACCATTTACTGATGTGTATTCTTATTTTGAGACTCTTGAAATTTTGAGATACTTGCAACTTGGCTAACTAAGTGTTAGCGTAATTTAGGGATTATTTAGGGGGGATTTTCATATTTTATAATTGTAACATACACAATTGAACTGTGGGGTTTAAGGACATATAAAATAGTATATATATTTATGCTTTCGGATAGCAACTATTTGTTGGCCAAACCCTTTTCGGTGACATCTTCCAGGTGACAAGGACACTATGTAGCTATCTATCTTCACCTCCTCTTGTGATTTTATCTATTTGAAGTATAGGAACCTTAGAAAATTACCGAACAAGTTGTTCTTCCAAATTCAAGTGAAAAAACTAGCTCCTTTTGCTTGAATACGACACACAACACTCCCTCTTGGTAATGTGAAGATATATATTTCTATACTATGTACTGTTTAGTTTTAATTTTCCCCCCAAAAGGATATCTCATCTCTGAAACTGATGTTATAGTGAATAATATTTTTAGGGAAAGTAATTCATATCCTACAACCCTTAGGCTTATGTTGTTAAACTCAAACTTTGCGGTTATGATTCGACATATGTGAGGAATGAAACATATGGACAAAAGTGATACTCTCAAATCTACTTCTTTAGAAGTATAAGCAGTCGTAGTAAAAACCCCAATTGTTAAGGTCCGGTATCAATCCCACGAGGAAAATAGTTTAGACTTAATTCAATGACGATTAGTCTATTTATTTCAAGTCGTATATTCCTAAACAAGTAATGAAGGGTGGGGGGGGGGGGTGTTTGTGTAACAAAAATGTTTAATTATTCTAAGTAAGACAAATAGCAGTTAAAACATTAGTGTTTATCCAAGTGATGACAGAAACTAGGGTGTAAGTTGTCCCCATAGAGTTCATTTAACGCGATAATCATAGCGAAAAAATCCTTTCCTAGTATATGCATACAATGTGGTAAGTTATGTTATCCCTAATTCCTTCGTCCGGCAACTAGGAATTTCATCCGTACCTTGGTCCGGCTTAACATGTGTATACTTACTAAACCTTACCTTTACCTCTATTAAGAATAATATTCATGTATGACTAAGTTACTACTTTGTACCACTTGAAACTAGCTATTAGATTTAGTATATACTAAATCTATGTTGCTAATTCTGTTCCCTATCAATACCTCCTTGGTACACTGGGAAAGTAAAAATAGGGCAAGTTGTAATGTGTGCACTGGTTAAAAGACTTCTAAAAAAAAGAATTATAAATACATGAAAGGACCCTATTACTATACAATTGTATTTAGCTAGGTTTAACTTGTAATTACCCATGATTCCCAAACCCCTAGTTGGACATAGTTACCCATGCCTAATAATACACAATTCATAATTGTTAAACAAGAAATCATGTGCTACTTAACAAGTGTGAGAAAACCCAGAAATATCACTTGAATTCACAAAATATTGAAAGAAACGAGTTCGGGGATTAAAGCGGTTCCCAAACCACCAAAGTTTTACTTCCAATAACACAAATCTGAAAAATAGTAAAAAAGTTGAACCCTAAAAACAAGGTTTTTAGTCCTATTCAGAATAATAATATTCAAAAAATGAAAAGGAGTCTATTTAAGGAAAAAAATAGTCCAAAGTGTGTCTGCGTCGATCAACTTTTGTCGCGTCCATACTTAAATTTTTTAAGCTTTCCACTTTCAACACTTTTGTTACCTCGACTGACCAAACAACACGGTCCGATCAGTGGACTACGGTCTACGATTGGCATCTGTTCCATCCATACTTAGTGGTTTTTAATCCGGGTACTGGACTACTTTCTGTAACCACGAGGTTGAGACATAAACGCGTCCGGTCAGTGGATCGACAACTATCGCCCTTACATAGCCCCACATTGGTCAGATTTCCCCAATTTGATTCAGCTTCTTTATGGACCATCAGTCGACGATCATCACCTACGGACCATCACTGGGTCGATGGACCGTCAGGGCTTCGAGGTCATTCTTCTGCAAATTTTAGCACAACCATCAGCATTTTCGTCTGGACAAGTTCCTACAAAACACAGAGAAAAATACATTAAAACTACTACAAGAAATTACATAGACACACACAAACTTAAGGAAATCACGGATAGACCGTAAAACCAGGTACTCAACACCCTCAAACTTAAATTCGTGTGTTTCCTCAAGCGACACACTATGATCACCACAACACTTTGGGTACCAAAGTATCTTCCTTTTAAGCTTTCACAATCATCTGCTATAAATCCTGATTATTTCATCATTCTTATGCATGATATCCACTCTTAGATCATAAGTGTGGATAAGAACCTGAAATAGACTCACTAGGCACCGACACCTTCCTCTTTTATGTCTCACTAAGGTAGCAATTTCCAAATATTGCCAACTAGTGGCTGATATGCTCAAACTTACTTCTTCAAATAAGAAGTAAAGGGTCGTGTCAAAGAAATAACCACTAGTGAGGTGGGGATCGTTCCCACGAGGAAAATAGTCTAGATTAACTTCACCTTTATTAATATTGTTGGTTTACGATGATTCCTTTGAATGTTTAAAATCATAAAAAGGGGGTTTATATTTTCTAAATGAGTAAAATAAACAACGAACTTGAAAGAGACACTTAACTGCGTGACAGTTGGATTTTAATCAATAATCCAAAGTAACAGGGTTTACGTGTCACAGGTTTATAACTTGATAATTCTAAACTATAACAATCATTCTAGTATCGTTACAGCGCAAAGTATAAGTTATGTGATTACTAAATCCTTTGGTACGGCATACTAGAAAAATATCACTCCGCCCCCCCCCCCCACCCCCCACCCCACCCCCCCCTCCCCACAACCCCCCCACCCCCCCCCCCCACGCCCCCCCCCACCCCCCCCCCACCCCCCCCACCCCCCCCCAATCAGCACTTGGTCATGGGCCCGGACTACGTGTTGCTATCCTAAACCCTTATCCTACCTCCTATTAAGCATCGGATTCGATATTTGACTAAGTTTATTACCTCGTAACCAATCAATACTAGCCTATTAGATAGTATACACTAAAATCTATGTTAACAATTATTTCCTAGTATCTACCACTTGGTCCGGAAAGTAGAATTAAGGCGAAGTTCTAACGTTGTCCATCCGTTAAAAGACTTCTAAGTGAAAGAATTATTAATACATGCAAGACACTATTCTAGATTGTTATTTTAGTAGAGGTAGGGTCTGATCTCATTATTTGCCTATGGTTCCCAAAACCTAGTTATGGAGTTTATTACTCATGGCCATAGACACAAGATTCAAGTATATTAAATAAGAGTTCATGACCGTACTTCAATGAGAAAGAGAAAATCCAAAGTTTGCTTGATTAATCCCACCAATCACTTGCAAGAATCTTCAAAGTAATCAATAATTCACAAAAGTCTAATGATTATCAAGAATCTCACATACAAGGGTTTACCAATACGGAGTTTAACAATCTAACAGTCTAACCCGTCTAAGGAGACTACCTCAAAACATGAGATTTTCAAACTATTAAAAAAAATAAAACCTAATAAACCAAGGACTCATTGCTAGAAATCTGCCAAAACGCGGTTGGGTCGGACGGACCTCGCGACGGATTTAGTCGTGGCACGACAGACCTCATGGACTCCGTCGTCCCATACTTGTTGCAATTCCTTTCTGCGTTCTTCTTCATTACCCTCGACGGAAAGTATGACGCGACCGTCATAGGCACAGCGGTCCTCGAGGGCCTTCGTTTCAAAACATTCAACTATTGGAATATGGGTAATAGGAGCACTTTCTCGGAACTTACTCATGACGAACCTGCAGGACGGAACCGTCATAGCACGGACGCACCGTCACAAGATTCGTAACCCCACAATTAGTTAGACTTCCCCATCTTCCTTAAGCAGCTTTAATACGCTGACCACCTACGGACCGTCACAAGCACGTGGACAGTCATAAGCTCCGTAGGGGTCTCTTCTGCATTTTTTCGCTCAAAGTCTTCCAATTTAGCTTTGGACAGATTTCCTTCAAAATAAATAGGAAAACATTGCTATAAAAATTAGCACAAAAAAGGCTTTTGGACACAATAGAATTAAGGAAAAAAGTATTAAAACACCGTGAAAACCACGGTATATCAACACCTCAACTTAAATTCGTTGTTTGTCTCAAGCACGACGCAACTATGACTCAATACACAAATCTTTGTACAATAGTATCCATTTTTCCTTTGCAATCATGGCTATCAATCCCTATTAATCTCATAAATCTATGCATTGCTAATCACTATTGTCTTGATTATGTGGATGAACATCACACAGACTCACCAGGCCAACTAACACGATCCTCTTCAATTTCTCACGGAGGTGCTAACAATTCCGGTATGAACTAGGTGTTCCTCAATTTTAAAGAAAAAATCCTCATTTTTCACACAATGATTTACGTTTGAGTATAAGGATTACTTTTCCACACTCACTCTCCCGAACAAGTCACACTCATTCTACCTATGCCAATTAAGCTTTGCCATTATTTTCACTGCTTACGTTCGCTATACAAACCCTAGGATCACGAAGACTTTCTTAGCTAGAAACATAGGCTAAGGGTAGGTAGGTATATTCTAAGTATACTTTAGTGACTTTTTTCCCCTTGAAATATCGGCATAAACCTTCCACTTTCTATATTTATCTCGCAGTTTCTCATATTATTTCACCTTGGTATTTCTCTTCTTCTTCATTTGTGTAAGGACTCTCTCTTTCTTGCTTTTGATTTCTTGAGTATTTTATTTTTACTTTTCTTTCAACTAATTCATTAGATCACTTTACTTTGTTTCTTCTCTCTCTTTGTTCTTTCAACCCTACTTTCAGAGCATTTTCATATAGCACCCTCAATCAGGCTTTGCCATGAGTCAAGGTACACAATACCCAAATTGGGTCCAGGGTCATAATGAAGGTTGTTTACTTGCATTAGCCACCCTCAACTTATGCTTTTGGCATAAGCTGAGGTGCAATGTCCAAGGAGTGACCAGGGCCAACCACATCGTTCCCAGAAAAGATCAGTTGGCTTGAAAACGAAAGGTCCTCTAATGTAAGCTCAGATTATTGGATCAAGAAGGACAAATTTCAGTTTGTTTCTCATTCATTCTAGCCGCTAGAAATTGACCTAAATGAATAAGGGCCCATGAACCTTTCCTAATTGTGGATTACAACTTACTTTTAGCAGGACTAACCAGGCAAGTTCTAGTCAGTACCCATAGTGGACTTATTCAAAAGTTTCATCACACTCAATGACATCTAATACACTATACTAGATATCAGACACTAGTTAGAATTTAAGACTTAGGGTAATGCAATGGTGTAACTCTAGTCATGCTTAGAGCAACACTTATCAGTTACTAGCGTAGTCATTGCATATTTTCAGTTTATCAAGTATAATCATTCCCATCATCTTCGAATTCAACTATGTACAAAAGATATAAAATGCCGGTTCAACAGAAGAAAAAGTAATCAATTTTTTGGAAAAAGAACACAGGCAAGAAACCCCAAAAGAGGATAGTGAATTGGGATATCAGACTGCACCCTAACACTCACTCCATTTACCCCACCCCCAATAAAAAAGCATGCAATGCCCAAATTGCCTAAACATCTAAAATAGTAGAGTGTAGGTGAAGGAAACCTGTGGCGCAAAGCACCGTCGATCAGCAAGATGGTGCGGTCCGATTCCCCAAAATTCCACGGTCCTATCAATCTGGACCACCTCAGGTGGTGGCTCGCAAACAACATGCCCCATAGTAGTGCCTCCTTTCTATTCCACATGAGGGAAGCTAGACGCCCCAACCGTTAAGCTCTGATGCTTCTCATTGGTGTTGCCTCCTCCCAGCATAGGCTCTCCTCGCAGGCCTATATCTCTCGGTGCTCCTTCTTCCATGCTCGCGCATCGTCCTCTGCTCAACCATACACCTCTTGGCACTCTCTCAGGGGGAGGGGTGGAATTTCCTTTTAAGTAGAAAAAAGGGCCGCAAACACTGGGTCCTCAGTAGGCTCGACAGAAGGGCCTCAGCTCCGGCACCCTAAGCCTCTAAGATCGTGTCGATGTTGTACGAAGATTGTCGATTGCAGCTTAAGAGTCGACACATCAACCCGAGGGGGCTAGTCGGGCGAGCACCCTCACTCAAAGGGTCCAGTGCTGAATTAGACCTCAGCGATCTTCCGCTTATAAAATGACCTTTCTCTCTAGCGCTCTTCGGACTCATAATAGACTTCTTACATCCAGATAGATATGAGCAGAAGTGTGGCCATTTGCGCCTCAACGGTTTTGACCCTCATACAAGTGGCGCCAGTGCCGGTAGAGGGGCTGGCGAGAGGAGCTTGCGGGCAGTGCTACTACCCGTGATAGACTCGACCGGGGTAGTGTCAGTGGACGCGCCTGGGTATTCTTTTGGGCCTGAGTACTGTGTCCAGCAAAGAAAAGAAAGCAAGAAAGATCAGAAAAAAAAAAAGAAAGAAAGTCATCAGCACGTGGAGGCAGTCTTACGGGGCCCTCTGCTGGTCCAACAATTGGCCTCGTCTCTGATGAGGCCGACGTCAACAGTGCCAATACGGGGGCTTCAATCTGATCTACGTGCCATATGGCACACCTGCGGACCTGAGAGAAGCGAAGATCATTGCACGGAAAGGGGAGGTTTTTTTTAGTAACCTTGAATGCCTCTCGTGCATGATTCCTGTAGATCATTGCGAAGCAACCTCGAACTCCGGCTATCATCGCTGCCATCAAACACTGCTCGAATCCCAGGGGTAACGGTTATCTGCAGCTTGTAGAGAAAGGCAGGACGGACAAGAAGCCACAGAACTTCGCCGCGAACGAAAGTGAGGTTTGGCCTTTTTGATGTCCCCCTTTGGCTCAGTCAACAATTGGCACCCGCCACCAACTGAAAGGTGCAGGCATCCACCTCTTGGTAGGTCTCTCTCAGTGATGGCTCGCCGCAAGAACTGGCCATCCTTAACTATCGGCCAGCGGGGTAGCAAACTCAGCAGTGACGGGGTCCGGTAGCATCAAAACTCTCGCCTTAGAGAAACGGTGGATGGATGGCAGGGAAATGGTCAACCTGTACGCCCCATACTCGGACATGTTCAGTGGGGCCTTGTCAGCGGGGCATCCCGCCTATTGATCTGTGATCGGAGAGTCGCTACTATGGATGCGTAGAACTGCGGACCATTTCTTCAATGTACGTTCTAACGGACGTGACTGTCACTCCAAGCAATGCCTAGGGAGAGATTGTGGATCTCAGACATCGTCAGGGAGACTTCCCTGTAAGGACCGCTCGTTACGAAGGTGAGTGTTCGAGTCATCCACTCCTTATCAGTACAGGATTGGCCGTGTCGGAGTAGACTTGAGATGCCCAGTCAGAACACCACCGGTTGGGCTGGTCCGATGCGGGGTGCGGGTTACAGAACTGGTGAGCCTGATTGTAGAATCTGAACTATCAGCCTCATCGACGGAGAGGGCCGAACGCCTTGCCGCGGGTGGCGGTGTGCGGGAACCTCGCAGAGACGGAGGCTCCTCGACTGATACTTCCTAAGAAGCCGACGCCCTCCTTCTTCATTGTGGCTGGCCCAGAGGGTCATTGTGACGGTCAGTGTGAGCCATCATCAGACTGGGAGGCAGGAGGCAGTTAGTCGGCAGTGACTACGCTGGACGCCATCTTTTTAGGTGTAGATATGGAGGAGCAAGTGCAGAGCGGGAAAGGGTGAAGTGCCTGGGGGGACATAACTCAGGGTCTAACGCTCATCATCAGAGCGAGACCAGCGGGGATAGATGGGGAGACAAACTTTGATTCGCCCGGTGCGTAGAATTCGGGCTTGCTTGGGTGACATAGTAGATAGACCTTTAAAGGATTCAATAGTAGTATAGTAGGGAGAGTGGTAATCATTGACAAGCAAACCATATGAAATAAAACATTGAAAATAGTATGTCATTGCTATAGAAACAGTGACACACGACGGGCCTGGGTGAGGGCTCGTCGTGGACTATGACGGACCGTCATGAGGTCGGCGTGATTTACTTGGGTATGTATATATAGAGAACCAGGAGGAGAGTCTCTGAATAGAATGACGGTGGTTGTGCAGGACGGACCCGTCAAAGTACGATGCTCCGTCGTAGGACACTAAAAAAAATATGGAGACCCTTAGTAGAGGGGTCGCTGACCGTCATGACGGTCGTTGTAGGATGGACCATCGTGGGTATGATGTCCGTCACATGTGTCATTGAAGGGACACTTAGACAAAGGGGAGGAGACCTTAGAAACAGGGTCTTGACAACCAGAAGGTATGTGATGGCACGACGGTCATCACATGTGGGTCGTTGGGCGAAACACTAGGAAACAAATGAAGAGACCCGTTAGATAGAAACAGGGTCTCTGACAACCGGAACAGTTTTGCAGGAGATCCGTCACATGTTCCATTGGGAGCAGGGTGCAGGGCTTTTGGAACGACCCTACGACGGTCGTCATCGGGGTCTCATTCTGTATAACAGTGACTGAACTGGGGGGGGTACCTATGCATCCCCGATGAACCCACATTCAAACTTTGTAGTGTTTTGGACCTACATTTTCTATCCCAATACCTAGGAAACTAGCAATGCCAAAAAGCACCTATGTCTAAGGTTGTCAAAAACATGGCAATTTCAAACATTTGAACCTAGGTTAGATAATCATATAAAGGAAACAACATACGATGAAGAGAAACTAAGCTAATACGAACGAATCAACAAAACTTGCAAGATAAAGAGTAGAAATTAGAGACACATACCTAGAAATGCGCGAAAACAAATAGACAAGTACTCGGTGGCCAGGAGACACCACAACAGCAACTCTGACTAGGAGATTAATAACTTTTATCGGGCTTTGGGGATTGTGGGGGGCCAAGGCAATGATCGGTGGTTGATAGAGGAAAGATTGTGGAAGTTTAAAAGAGAGAGTAATTGGGAGAAAGAAAGAAATAATGAAGTAATGGGGTGAATGAGGGGTTGGGGAGTTTAAATGATGAAAGTTTATATTAAACTCCAACCATGGTTCAGGTCGGGTATGCCTCATTATCACGCGACGATTCCCGACGACGGTCCGTCGACAATTTTGACTACACGTCGTTGCGTTCCGTAGTGGCGTGCCTTAGTTTGAAAACGAAAAAATGGACCTGGTACAAAGGAGGGATACGAGCGGTCCGGTCGAAGGCACAACGGTTGTCGATGTATCAGTTCAGGTGACTGCTGAAGAGTAAATTTTCTACAGAAATTTATGGTGATGTGCCTGGAACAAATTTAAAACCCATTAGTAGAAAAGGGCTACCATTAATAAAAGACTATAAGTATTGGGTGCGCCTCCAACTTAAGCAAGTGATTAGTGTAGGAGCAGACTGAGGACCCTTCGGATTACTAAGAATTCATCAGATGGTATGCCTTCTATCACTCATTCCCTGATGCTTTATGCCCAAATAGAGTTTTTTCTTTATTCTCTATTCCTCTGAAACCGCAACTCCCTCCTTTGGATTTTAACTCAACTGCTCCATGAGGGAATACTTGGGTAATCAAGTAAGGGCCCGTCCATTTGGACTTGAGCTGGCCGCGAAGACAAGTACGGTACAACGAAGGTCTACAAGCACCACCAAATCCAAACCATAAACTCTTGTTTTCATTTTTCTGTTCAGTCTCCTTTTCACTTTTTTAGTGGGATCATGGCAGATACGATGGAGCTCACCACTCTGCATCATGGTCCTACAAATGTGAAGGCCTCTTCATTATTCAACCACAAGTCAGCTGTCCCTTCTCCATATAACATAATGCTCGACCTGTAGCACGGGGAAGGGCCTCCAAAATAATAGGCCCACTTCAAAACGACCTCACATCAAAAGAATAACAAAATTCACCGGAAAGATGAATGCCTTTCACTGTACTAGCACATCATGGAGATCCCTATAGGACGTTTCAGTGTCCGATCAGCCATCAGGAGCTGCATCCAGTGGTTTTGGATACCCAAACCTAACTTCTTGTAAATTGAGAGGGGCATGAGATTTATGCGTGCCCCTCATCACATTAATTGCTTTCGCGAAAATGGTAATGACCCAAACTGCTACCAAGGAAAAGTGAACGCCCCAGACTTTTTTCTTTTGTACGAGGGATCTAGTAGCAATAGCACTACAATGCACTGCAGTCTATCATCATCCTCGAAAGTGACCGATCGTTTCTTGAGTGACCAGTTCTTTCATAAATTTGGCCATAAACCAGGCATTTGTTTAGAGCTTTACCAAAGGGACATGATAGAAAGCTTCTTCAACATTGTTATGAAAAGCCGGGTGGATATTTACCATCCTCGGTCTTCTTCAATAATCTCGAGAGAAGGGTGGGGTGGTGGCCTAGGCCATGGGAATACCTCGATAGGTACTTCTGATCTTTTCTATACTTTCTCTACTTCACCACTACCCGTCCCACTTATCATTCATCTTCTCACATTTTCCTCAGTAGATGGCATAGTGGGTCCAATGGTTTGACGTACCACCTGAGTAGTGATTGCCATACAGTGCGCATCATTTTGGGATTTTGGACAGTGTTGCCTAGGAAGAGTGCCCGGTTGCCGATGTGTTCATGTCGAAGATAATTGGTCCACTTGCAATTCAATCAGTTTAATCGAATTGCATGTGTATCAAATTTGCCCAATACTAGATAAATTCACCCCTTAACTCTTTAATGTGCTCATCACTAGCATCAAACTCATAATCATTTTGGTTATGCAACAGATCCTCAACTCGCGCCATACTATCTCCACCATCCCTAGGAGTAACTTCACGATTGATGAGGGGGACATAGCGGCCCATTCCGGTCATTTTATATAGCCATATTACCTGTTAAAGTGTTGTCGCGGGTTGTTTGTAGTTTCCATATCGAACATAAGGACCCTCACGATTGTAGTTACCATAGTTCCGACCTTGGTTTGCCTTGACTTAGGAGACAATTATCCTGATTTGAGCCTTGGGCGCTTTGTCGGAAACCCCCATCTTCTCATTTACGCATAAGTGTCCTCCGCAGAATACATTTCATCGTTAGGGGGGTGGGTGGTTAGCAAGTATTTGACTGCATAATCTTTTCTGCCACCCATTGAACATGTTTTAGTACCAACCCAAGCTCAGGTATCATATGATCCATTCTTGACGAATCTCATCTGTGGCTGGGTTATGAGTGGATTGCACTGCGAAGGTGTTCCCCTGTATCGACTCCTAGTATCCAAGCTTTGTTATCCAGGAGATTTTTCTAATTTTTCAGCAATCTCAGCATAAAGGACACTCCCATAAGATCCACTGCTGTGTCCAACACGCTTATTGTTATCATCCTGTCCCTGAGAGAAGTATCCTTCGGTGACTCCCATCTTATACGTTTGATTATGGAACAATTCTCAATAATGGTGAATCTATCCCAAGAACTACTAAATGACTCTCCTGGTAGTGCCACAAAGTTGTTCACTCTGTCTTGTGTTTAGTTCTGGAGACAGGAAGTAGCGTGCTAAGAAGACATCCCTTAGTTGGTTCCAAGTGAAGATTGAGTTGTATGGGAATCAGGAACCAATAGAAGACTCTCTCGTCAGTGAGCAGAGAGGAAAAAACTCTAAGACCATTTCCATCTAAACACAAATAAGGCCACCTACACAACTTTACACAGGCCCTTACCTTAGCTATATGGGCATGTGGCTCCTCAAAGGTTAGCCTGAAAACAAACCTTGTAGTGAGCATTTGAACAGGCTGCTAGTTACACAAAAGTGTGGCTGTGAGTAGAGGAGGCCAAACAGTGGCCCATCGAGTTGCTATGTTATCATATCCTCTGTAGTAGGCCTGGGACCGTGGAAAGGGATTTTGTCCCCTCTGTGTGGTTCACCCGGAGCATCGCTGGGGGTAACATCTGACCATGAACTCAACCGGAGCTGGGATGTTTGGTTCGGATCATCATCATTTATTTCCAAGTTTCGATTAATATGGATAGTGTACGCTCTAGCCGTGATAGTAGGGAAAACAAGAGTTCTGTTCAATCTCCGTGTATTTGGCCATACAAGGAGGATCGTTTGTCTAAGAAAATCAAAACAATAAAACAAAGTCTAAAATCAGAAAATATCAACTAACTATAGTAATAAGTTCAAGTAATCTAAAAGCCTATATCCCCGCAGCGGCGCCAAAATTGGATACGCTCAAAAATTACTTCTCCCCGAATAGAAGTATAAAAGCGGTCGTGTCAAGTAAATAACCCAACTAGTGAGGTAAATTACTTGTCCAAATAAGAAGTAAAGCGTCGGGTCAGTAAATTACCCAATAGGAGGTTGGGTGTGGGATCGTTCTCACGAGGAAATAGTCTAGACTTAACTTCAACTTGTTACTTACTATTGCTTTGGTTGATGACCTCCTTGGAAAGTAAAAACATTAAAAGGGGGGTTTCTATTCTAAATGGGTGAAAAAATATACCGAACTTGAAGAGACACTTAAACAGCGTTGACAGTTGGATTTTAATCAACTAATCAAAGTAACTAGGGTTTACGTGTCACACAGTTCATAACTTAATAATCTAACTATAACAATTCTTTCCTAGTATCTTGACATGTGAAAGAAAAGTTATGTATTTCTAAATCCTTTTGCACCGGCATCTAGAAAGCCGCTTCGCCCACCATGGTCCGGCTCGTGTGTTGCTATCCTACCCTATCCCTACCTCATATTAAGATCGTATTCGATATTTGGAATAAGTATACAGTACCAATCAATACTAGCCTATAGATCGTATACACTAAATCTAGTTAATAATTCGTTTCGATTATCTGTACCTCCTTGGTCCATCAAGTTAGAATTTAAGGCGAGTTCTAACGTTGTCCATTCGTTTAAAAAGACTTCTAAGCGAAAGAATTATTAATACATGCAAGAAGAAAAACTATTCTAGAATTCTTATTTAGTTAGGGTTTATCTCATTATTTGCCTATGGTTCCCAAAACTCTAGTATGAGTTTAGTTACTATGGCCCATAAACAAGTTCAAGTATATAAATAAGAGTCATGTACGTAATTCAATGAGAAGGAGTAAAAATACAAAAGTTTTCTTGATTAAATCACCAAAAATCCTTGCAAGAATCTCAAAGTAATAAATATCTCACAAAAGTTAAGATTATCCAAGAATCCACAATACAATGTTTACCATAAGGCTTTAACAATATAAACAGTCCTAACCGTCTAAGAGTAACCTCAAAAACGACGGTTTTGTGAAACTATTATTAAAAAATAAAAAAACCTATAAACAAGGACTCTATTTGCTGGACCCCAAAACCACCCGTCTCCTACTCACTAAAGCCTGACCCCCGTAACCCCCCCTAACGCGCCAATTCCAAAGCCACTACGCCCCTTGCAAAAGCCACTACTTCAATCACGACCAGCCCACAACCCACAATAAAAACACCCCACATACCATAACCCCATACTCATAATCTGCCCAAACGCGGCTGGGTCAACGGACCTGCGACAGATAGTCGTGGTCACTATGGACCGTCAGGGACTCCGTGCGTCCCCATATTATGCAATTCCTCTGCTGCTCGTCTTCATTTACCTCGACGGAAGTATGACGGACGTCATGCACAAGGTCCATCGAGGGCCGTTCGTTTCAAAACACTTTTCAACTCTTGGAATATGGGTTACTGGGACTCACTTCTTGAACTTCAGGACAAACCTGCAGGACGACCGTCCTAGAAAGTCGGGACCGTCACAATCTTTGTAACCCCACACTTGATCAGACTTCACCATATTCCTTCAGCAGTTTCACTACGCTGCCACCTACAGACGTCAAAGCACGAAGTACGTCATATGCTCCGTTAAGGTGGTCTCTTCTGCATTTTTTTCGCTCAAAATCTCCGCATTGCATTTGGACAGATTTCCTGCCAAATAAAAAAAATTATTATAAAAATTAGCACAAAAAAAGGTCTTTGGACACACAAACTTAAGGAAAAAGTATTAAAATACCGTGAAACACGATATATCAGTGTCCTCACTTAAAAACAACATCTCTTTTGTTTAAATAGTGATTTTAAATTTGAGTATAAGGATTTACTTTTAAACACTCAATCTCATAACCAATTCACACCTAGTTAATATTTGTCAGCCATAGGGCTATGCTGCTTATTTCAATGGCTTAAAGTTCACAATATTAGACTCTCAGGATCCGATAGGGACTTTTTGTGGCCTTGTAAAGTAGCTCAGGAGTAACCGTAGGGTACATTGGATGCATTTTAATAACTTTTTTCCATTCTTGACATAAGACTAAGCGGATTACCTTTCATCGTTTATTTTATTCCGCTACTCTCATCTTCTATATGTTGTGCCTTATTGATTTTCTCCTATCTTTTTCCTTTTGTGCAAATGACCCGTGTTTCATTATTATTTTAACATTTCAAA
This sequence comes from Solanum habrochaites, assembly GCA_027704765.1. NCBI lineage: Eukaryota > Viridiplantae > Streptophyta > Magnoliopsida > Solanales > Solanaceae > Solanum > Solanum habrochaites. The sequence goes on from JAKWJA010002115.1 coordinate 20,818, forward strand.
TTGTTCACTTGATTTCAATTTTATGACCCCAATTTTGTTTATTCTTTCAATAATCTTTCAACATCGTTTTCCGGACATTCTATAATTAGCCACCCTCAATCAGTCTTTGCCAGTGAGTCAAAGGACACAATACCCAACGGTTGGGTCAGGTCCAGGACGAGCTTGTTTCTTTATTAGCCTACCCAAACTTATGCTTTCGGCATAACTTTAGGTGCACATGTTTAGAAGGGCCCGAGGGCCAATACATTGTACCAGAAAAATTAGTTAGGGTTAGAAAGAAAGTCCCATTGTAAGCTCAATGATTTGATAAAAAGGATTAATTTCATATGGTTTCTTTCATTTAGGCCTTAAAGATTGACTATGTTTACAAGGGCGTGTCCTGATGTCTAACCCATAATACTTTTTGACCAAGGACTAAACCGGCCAAGTTTTAGCTAGGTACACAACGGTGACTATTCAACATTCACTCACACTCACTAACACCTCATTAACCCTGGACTAGATTATAGGACCCTAGTCTTTCAAGTTAGATCGAGCGGTCATGCAATGGGTATCTGTATGTTATGCTTAGAGCCATGACAATCAATATTCACTATGCCTAATCATGCAAAATATTAATTTAGAACAGGATATCATTGTATGTTAGCCATCTGATTCAGATTTCACACATATTTATACAATGTAATACATGCCGGTTATTAAGCCAGTAAATAATCAGTGTCTGGCTTGGGGGGAAAAGGAACATAGAGGATAGAAGTAATAATCCAGTCTCTTGGGGTAAAAGAACACAGTCAAGAGAAAACCCAAGAGAAAGAGAGGATCATGAGTTAGCGATATCAGCCTTCACCTAGCACTCACTTTTCAATTTATCCCACCCCAAACAAACAAAAAATGCAATTGTCCTATGCATAAGAAATTTATAAAACAGGGTGGTAGGTGAAGAAAACCTGAGGCGCATAACGACGAACGATCAAGAAGAGGAGGGTCCAGGTCTCGGAACCCGTCCTCGGACCGTCGGACACCATCAATAGTGGTCCCACCAATAATAACACCTCAAAAGTTCTTCTCTCAACATCAACAAAACTGGGAGCGATACACCCCAGCAGCCAAACTCATGAGAGCTCATATGCCGGGCCTCATCTCCATCAATGAGGATCTCCTCGTAGGCTCCAACTCAGTGTACGCTCTCTCTACTAGCACCAAGCCTCATCACCCTCTCTGGACCGATGCCTCTTGGTATGGGGTCACGTGGTTGGCGTAGTGGTGGTCTGGAAATCGTGCAACAAGGCAGTGTATCTCAGCAGGCTCTTACAAGTGTGGCCTCAGAATCGGTACCTCATGCCGCCACCAGGGATGGCTCCACATCAGCCCTAGACTTGATTACAGCAGCCTGGAGAGGGCGCCAGTAAAAAGTAGTGCCGCCAGGGCGAGGAGAACTATAACTCGGAGGCGTTGCCCGTCAAGGCGCTGATGGAATACCAAAATTTGCGTTAGTTGTTGGGCAATCTTTTATCATACGCTCCTCCGACCTCATCAATGGAATTCGAATCCAATACTGGGATATGGTACAGTGTGTGGCATCTGGGCCTCATAACTCTGGGACCTAGCAATCGGGGACCAGTGATTGAAGATGGAGTGGAAGCGGGAGGAACTCGGGGCTGTGCTATGTACCCGAGATAGCTCGACTGGGGTGGTTGACGGTGGTAGGCGCTGATTGACTCTGATAGTCCCTGGGTTTGGTCGATCGTGTCGCCAAGTCTCACCTAGCGGTTTTTTCCACTTCTACTTTAGGCCCCTGTGGTGGGGTGCCGACTCATTTTGCTCATCCCGGATGAGACCTATATAAAACGATCATAGTAGGAGTCCTGAGACACGTCAATATTGCCATATGGGCACTTCAGCAGACCTAAAAACTCAAAATAAAGCAGGGAGAGGGTTACTGGTGGTGGACTCTCTTAAAAATCCCTCTCATGAAAATAATTGCAAAGCAACAATGACAGAATGTCAATGTTGAACCTAGAAACCAAAGCACCTACCAATATGCCCTGTCCCATTGTAACAATGTTGTCACAGCGATGGGGACGACATGATAGACCCAATAACCAAATAAATTTGGCTGTGAAGTAAGGTTGCCTCTTGTGATGACCCCTCTGGGATCCACACCCCCACATCTGCACCCTTGGACATCTCCCAGACCTGGGCTGGGCTATCACTTTGTGGTCTCTATCAGCCTTCAATTACGCCTGAAAAGACCCTCCTTACTTAGCTTACACCGATAGTCAAACGCGGGGGTAGGGAGCTCCCTGGTATCAATCGTGTCAGCCACCGTATTAGAAGACAAACCGACGAATTAATAGGTAATGAGTGTCTACCCTGCGGCCACGACTCGAAACACAATCCTGTTCAAAAATGCCGATCTGACAGACGGGCCACTATAGACGGACCACCGTCGACCATCCCTTGGGTTTGACACTTAGACTAAATCTAGGAACCCTCACCAAACAGGGATTCTATTAAAGACCAATGGACGTGCAAAGACGGTTTGTTGATCAACGTATGGTCCGTGCCATATCGTCGTCTAGAGTTAGGGCAAATTTAGGTAATGGCTATCGACGGTCCGTAGACGGGGTCTCGCTACTGTTGGTCTGACAGATTTTGTAACCATGGTTTGTACCCAAATTAACAATGTTGAAGGAAACTAAGATACATTAGTTCATTAGCATTATTTAACAAACCCAATTCGTCATTTCGAGGGAAGGATTATAGCAATTTCAAACAAGATCTAAAGGACCTTCAAACCCTAAGTAGGAAACAAATACAGTCAAAACACACTACATGTAGGACTATAACCCCCAACCCATTCCCTCTCATTATTCTAGGGACTTAGGACCTATTTCAACGATTCAAAGCATGCATTTGTCCCCCAACGTCATCACCCACATACGATTCAACAAGTGAGCATTAAAATGAACGAGAATTCATTGAAGCAAGAGAAGAATGACATACCTCTGTATTGTATGTTATTGAATGGGCTATGGATTTGATACGAAACCACACTGAACGAAACTTTGAACACCGACCCGAAGGAAGAGGAAGTAGATGGGGAATCTTGGAAGAGGACAAGCTTTTGGATTGATGGGGATTTGGGGAAGAGGGAATCAGAATGTTTAAGGGGGAGTAAGGGTGAGGCGTGGGGATTTGCAGAGAAAATGGCGGGAAATGGAATGGGAAGGGGAATTTTGAAAGGGTTAGGGTAACTAAAAAGTCTAAAAATTTCAACATAGAGCGGTGGCGAGTTGGTAATTGGGTCTGGGAAATAACGATTCCCCGTAGATGGACCGTCGGTCAGTCGACGCTCATTCGACCTTTCCCTAACGTAGTCCCCCTCCCCCCTAGTAAAAATAGAAAATCACACCTGGGATCCAGGATACCATCGATGGTAGCGATGGGGACGACAGGTTTGTCATTGGTCCGTCGATCAGTGCAGCAGACCCAATTTCTGCAGATAGATTTCTGGGTGATTTGGTCCCTGCATTTGAAACACCAATAAGATAATTTTTTGGTGTTTTCTGGACATTTTTTAGAGCATGGGAAGCTAGTCCTACTCTCTAGCCAACATTGTAAACGAAAGTTAAAGACAATGCCTACCATGATATAGTAAAAACCAAACTAAGGCACTAATCCTAGAACTCAATAAAAACCTATTGTTTGGCTAGAGGTACATATGGGATTGCCTACCAATCAGCACTGATTTAACGTTCGCGGCACAACACTGAATCTTGATTACTTGTAATTCATCAACGATGGTGTTGACTTAACCACTCAATTCGCCATTTTCCCCGCATGCCCTAGGTAGATTTGATTCTTTGTCCGTTAAACTTGAAACCATACACTTCTTTTTTCTCCAACTCAACTGACCATAAGAAATACTTGAGTGGATGAGAGTGTGACAAGTCCATTTGTGGACTTGAGTTTTCCCTGAAACAAGTCACCCAAGAGATTGACACAAAAGCACAAATTCCCAAACCACCAAAGTCGCCGCTTCTCCAAATACTTTTGTCTGGTACTTCTTCATCTTTCTTTAGAGGGCGGTGAACGTTCATATGCCTTCAAGCAAACAATCATATAACCGCTCACTATAACCCATTCAACCTCTTGACGCTGCCTGCTTCATTCCTCAATCATCTTCAGTTTCTGCATTGCATGTCATGGTCTTATGCTCTAACTCAACCGACAAGTGACAAGCTCCTTCCCATATCAAGTGGTATGGAGAAATAAATATGGGAATATTTTATGTAGATAGTAGGCCCAAGACCGCATCATCAAGCTCTCCTTGACCAATCTGTTCAACTCGCATTTACTTTTTGTAAGAATCTACATTAATTTCTCTGTTTGACCACCTCAAAAATTTTGTCACTAGCGTTGAGATGGTAAAGAGTGTTCCACATTGTGGAAAACCCCACATTCCCAAAACCCTTGAACAACTTTTGCAAAACGGGGGGATACCCAATAATAATAACCGGCCATTGGGGGAAAATCTGTAAAATATGGTTCTGTTCAAGAACACGGTGACACTCTGTTATTCATATTTGCAAGCAGAGTTTATGACCTCCACCCATTTTGATCACATAATAAACCGCAACAAGAATCTATTCATCTCATGAGAACTCACAAAAGGGCCCATAAAGTCAATGACCCACACATAAAAACATTCAATTACCCAAGAATGAGATTTACAAGCGAGATTGCCTTCAGCAATACCTCCATCTCTTTGATACTCGATCACATGCCTGGCGCGAACTAATGAAGCATCCCAGGGGGGGGGTGGATGGTAGGAAATAATAGCGATATTTGCAAGATTTTATGGGCCAGTCCCGGCGGATACACACTAGATGACCATCCACAGACGACGGGAGTGACATGCTTCCAAAACACTCCAACATCTAAACTTTCGGCCACACCGACGAATAAGACCATCACACAAATCCTTATCTATGGGCTCATCCCCAAAAGAACATTTCATATCATGATGCATAGTTTTCCTTTGCAGAAACGACAAGTACGATGGGACGATATCACTAGTCAAGTAATTTGCAAAATTCTGTGAACCATGGAATCAGCTATTGAGACGGACCAATACATGCTTCATCAGGGAAAAGTATCTATCAATTTAAGCCTGTTCACCTAATTCTCAAGTAGCTCATCTCTAATTCTTGCAAGTATCGACCAACTTTATTTCGGTCCTTTCGGTTTATCACTTCATAAGTGTTTGAACTCTGCAAAAGTATTACCCCCATTCTAATAAACCGCGTTTCACAGCCTTCTTTGCAATCAAAATCATATCAAGGCATAGGATCCATAGCACTATAACCATAGTGTAAGCAAATAGGAGCAAAATTTTTTGAAGCAAAATACCACCATAAGTATCTATTGTTAAGTCACAGTATAATTCCTCATGAGATTCTATTAAGGCGTACTGGCATAATAAATAGCGTGAGGCACTTTATCCCTTCTTTGTCCCAAAACTATACAAGAGCAACCACCAACTAGAATCACACATACCTCAGTGGTTTTGCTCCAATCCGGGAGAAGAAATAAGGCGCAGACACCAACTGTCTGCTCTAAATCCTCAAACTGCTTTCAGACTAGGACTCATCAAAAAAAATTTACACCTCTTTTCAAGTAACTTGCCCACAGACGGATGTGCCATTTGAAAAATCCTTGATGAACCTAATGTAGAAACCCTCCTCATGCCCAAGTAATCCTCACACCTTTTACATAGAGGGTGGAGGAAGTATTCATCACCTCGGACTTCAGCTTGAACAACCTTTATATCCTTCTTTTAGATGCGCGATCGTCCAATACAATACCTCTTTTACTATAAGTGACATTTTTCCCAGTTCGCACAAGCGTTTGTAATTTCACATCTTTTGAGAACATTCGGATAAAGTGATTCAAACAATGATAAAAGGAGTCACAAAAATAAAAAAATCATCCATTAAAATACCTCAATGGCGGTCTCCACCATATCAGAGAATATGGACATCATACATCTCTTAAAAGTAGCCGGTCGCTTAAACCAACCTGAAGGACATTCTTTGAAAGTGAACGTTCCATCAAGGACAAGTAAAAGTGGTTTCTCTCTTGAATCTTAGGTGCAATAAAGATTGTTCTGTAACATGAAAACCATAAAAAAAAAAAATACACCCAGTTCCTTGCAAAGCCATCCAACATCTGACTCCATGAAGGGCATCCTTCTCAGTCATGCATTCAATTTAGCCTAATCGATCACACTCTCATCTGCGTCACAGCCTCCTCATTGGAACAAACTCATTTTTCTCATTGAGTACCAGGCAGTCATTCCCTCTTTCTAGGAACACACTGAAAAAACCGGGCATACCCAAAATACTATCAGCGATCAGAGATATGACTCCGGCATCCAAAACACTTAAATATCCCCTACGTCCCATACCTATTGAATAGGTCGTTTAAAGTACTTGATGCTATGTACTTGGCTTATGATGGGCATTGAGTTGGATTTTGTGTGAACCAATTACCGGAGTGGATTACAAATACTGCCAGCAATAGTCCAACAATGAATTGTTTGAATCACTTAAAACACCTACAAGGAAAACTCAACTTGCTGCCACATCAAATCCGATGCAAATGATTACGGCCAGAATGTAAACTTTTTCCGAGAAAACATACATGAGATGAGGTGGTATAGACTAAGATCAAATTTTTGGGCCTCCTAAATAGAGGTTTCCTAGCGGGCGGGGTGGATATTTTCGATTTTCATATCTAATCTATTTTCTTGGATTTTAACCCAAAATCACATCGATCAAGTGCCGCCCAACCAATGACCCATAACTATTTGGTGATAATTACCACCTCAACATTCATGATAACTCCGTGTGCCTCAACACCAAGACGCCTTCTATTTGTACCTCGGGACGAACTCGCAACCTTGTAGGATATATCGCAGATACCAATTGGATCTCAACAATCAGCCTCAGCGACTGACAATGTGAAAAGTGCTTCTAATGTAACCAAAACTTTATCTTCCCTTTATCATATCACACTAAGGCCTAGACCAATAGCAAGAAACGACCTCACCAAGAATAATAGGTACACCAAAGTCAACGTCACAATCAAGAATCACAAAAGCGACCGCCGAACAAAATAAATGGACTACCCCACTTTACTAGCACATCATGGGGGGGCAGTGTCCCATAGTCATCTCTTACAGTTCGATCCGCCCTTAGTAACTAACATCCAGTGGGATTTGGGTCACACAAACCCAACTCTTGTTATCCATAGAGAAGACCCTGCATGCGAGTTCATGCGTGCCCAGATTACATAATGCTTTAGAGAAGTGTAACAATTCCGAGATGTACATGATAGTGAAATAACCCGAATAGACTGTCTTAAACAAGAGGACCTTGTAGCCAATAGACACTACAGTGCTTATATCTGATAATCATCCTCAAAACTACAACCGACGCTTCTTAGTGACTATACTCTCAGAACATTGGCCCTAACCAGGCTTTTTGTTCAAGAGTTTCTCATCAAAAGGGAAATTAATGGAAAGATAATTATTTAAAACATTGTAATTAGACGCCCATATTTATCATCTTTGCGTCTTTTTACACCTATCTTTGTGGGAAATAGAGGTGGTGGTCTAGGATGTGAGTACTTGTTTGGGTATGTCTCAGCTTCGTCCCAAGATTTATCTACCAACTACAATGACAATTCCTCTCTACCTCATAATTCCTCTCTTCTCATCTGCGGACGCCAAAACGACATAGGTGGATTTTATACGGTACGTGCTTATCCCCTGAGTAGTGGACTGCCATACATATGGCCCATTTATTTCTTCAGATTTGGACAGTATTGCTAGGATATAACCGGTTGGTGTGTGTTCACAGGTAAAAGACAATGAGCCATTTGCACTCAAGATGCTTGATAAAGATGCATGTGGGGCATTACTTTTGACCAAGATTTGCAAAATCACCTCTCAACTCTTTTGGGGGGGGGGGGGGGCGGGTGCTCCTCACTAGCATTAAACCTCCCTCATCATATTTTGCAACAAGTCTCTCAACTCGTGCCAACTCCGCAAAACCATCCCTAGGAGAAATTCTCGATTTTGAGGTGGGAATAGGACCCACTCCGATTCGTTTCGTACCATAGTACCCGAGTTGAGGGGTTGTCCACTGTTGTAATTGTCATCTTGAAAATAATGGCCCATCCAATTGTAATTGCCATACGTTCCCGGACCTTGATTTCCTGGCAAATTCGGCGCCACACCTCTCCAATTTGTCCTGATTGGCAGACTTGGGCGTTCGCCCGGAAAACCCCACCGTCTGCGTATGAACGTATAAGAATCTTCTTAATAGTCAGTAATCATCAACCGGTTGGTGGTGGTTTAGCCAAATAGTTAATAGTTCACGCACATTTACTTTTACTTTCCTGCATCCCAGTGACATGTTTTAACCCAATAATCAAAGATTCAATATTTTTTCTAAGAAATGTTCTTCACGAATTCTCTTGTGGCGTGGGTTGTGTGAACCTTGCACTGCAATAGTGTTTCTCCAGTAATCCATTTCCTAGTGCTCCAAGAGTTTTTTATTTCAGGAGCTTTCTATAACTCTCAGGTATCTCTATATAGAAACTCCCAAAGAAAAACCTGCAATCGTATCAAGCACCAGCTTTGTCATTATTATCGGCCCTGAGATAAAAGTACTCTTTCAGTGAATCATGATCAATGGGGTGGTTTGGGCACGTCTCTAGAATAAGGTGAACCATCCAAAGAAACTGCTTACTGACTCCCATAGTAATGCCCATAAATTTGTTCACCTATCTTTGTGGTTTAGTTCTAGACACCGGATAGTAACGGATAAGAAAATCATACCTAAATTGCCGTTCAAGTATAAGATTGAGTTATAGGGACGCTCAGTAAAACAACGATAGCAGCCTCTACGTTAGTGAACGAGAGGGACACACTCCTTAACCCAATGATGTCCATGTCAAAAGTTCGTTCTCACTACACAACTGTTACACACCGACCTAAGTTGGAGACTCCCCCCCGCTGCGAGCATGGGATCCTCAATTGGTAGGCACCGAAATCATCTCTAGAGGTGAGCATTGTATCAAGCTATAGTTACAAAAAGTATGACCATAGGTAGAGGAGGGAGGACAAGTGGACCGTCAGAGTCAGGATGTTAACATTTCGCTATATTATATTGATGTCGTGGGGGCGGAGGTTGCCTCCTCGGATTCCTTCACCATGGTTATTAACAAATCACTGGATTATGAGCATCAACCAAACAAGGGAAGTGAGGGTTGACTCATCATCGATTATAAGAGCGATATTGTTGTGTAATTCATTCGGAGAAGTTGTAGGTTTAGTTTGATCAATTGAAAGTATGGTTCTCCAATCGAATCCGTGCGTGTGCTTATCATTTACACTCAGTTAGATATGCAAGAGCACTAAAAAAAGTAATAATAAGGAAATTGTTGACTAAAATTTGGTATGGCTTAAAGTTAATCTAAAACCATTTTCCATGGCAGCGACACCAAAATTGATAAGATCAAAATTATACTTAAATAAAGAAAGTATAAATGGTAGTATCAACTAAAGAAACCCAATTGAAAGTTAGAGGTCGATCCCACGATGAAAATGGTGTTTTAGACTTCACTTCAATCTATCGATTAATTTATTTCGTCAAGTCCTTTCGAAAATAATTAATTGCATGGGGTCGGGGGGTTGTGTAACAAAAAATGGTAATTATTTCAAGCAAGACAAATCAGCAAGTCTAACTTTAGGGGTAGCAAGTGATGAAGAGAAATAAGGCGCTTAAGTGTTCCCAATAGGTTCATAATGCGGTAATACTAGATATAACAATTTCTTTCCTAGTATCTTGCATGCAAACCTAATTCATTGTTCGACTAACTAGAGAATTCAACTCTTGACTTGTCTGGCTACGTTCTCGACCTTACATAACCTTACTTTACCTCATATTAAACATAAACATTTTCAATGTATGGCTAGTCACTACTTTGTACCATTGAAACTTACCTACTGAGATAGTGTATACTAATGCTCTGTCGATAATTTTTTTTCCTATCAAATAATCCTTGGTACCGCAAGCTATTTAAATAGGGTAAGTTCTACAAGTGCTGCACTCGTTAAAATGATTTTCTAACCGAAAGAATTATCAATAAATGAACACCCTAATTCTAGCATTGTATTTACATAGTTGGACCCTGATAATTACCCATGGTTCCAAACCTAGTTGTGCATTAGTTTCCCATGCTAAAATTACAAATCAAAATTGTCAAATAATAAATCATGTGCTTACTTTATATGTTTGAGAAACATCAGAAATAAACTTGAATTCACTAAATATTGAAAACCGATTCCGGAAAATTAAAGTGTTTCCTCAAACCAAAGTTTACTTATTAAACACGCAATCTAAAGAAAAGTAAATAACCGTATATTACCCCAAGCAACAGGTTTTTAGTACTATTTACAATAATCAAGTCCTAAAAGAAAAGGATTTCCTCTTAAGGAAAAAAAACATCTGACCAAAACAGGTATGCCATCGACAAACCCTACTGAAGGTCCATCGCCATGGAATGGGACTGTTCAACAACGTTGTATGTCCTACTTAAAACCTTTGTCGATTCCAACTTTATCAACACTTTATGTTATCATCAACGGAACGTAAAACAACCCGTGTCCATAGATGACCTCAATTCCTCCATACTTAGCTGGTCTTCAAGCTGGGTTAATGGGACTACTTTTGTTACCACCGACGGTTAGCCATGATGGTCAGTCAATGGTAGAAAGGACTATCGCTTCTACCGTATCCCCACACTATGCAGATTCACCCGATTGATTCAGCTACTTGGACATTAGGGTCGCTGCCTGATCCACCTATGGGACCGTCACAGCGTTGATGGACCGGCCGCGTGGCTTGGCTCTATAGGTCATCACTTCTTACAGATTTCACAACAATCTTCAAGTTTTGTTTTGAACCAGTTTCCTGCAAACATAGAGAAAAATATATGTAAAACTACTACAAAAAGGCTTTAGACACACACAATCTTATTACAATAAAACAATGGAAGTACCGGAAAACACGGTACATCAAAAGTACTTTCCAGTTCTGGATTAGAAATACTAATGTTACAACTGTTAGTGTTTCAATATATATTTTTGTTAACAAATGTATTTGTGGTCATTCCTGAATTTGCAAGCTAGAAAATGAACCTACATCTTTGGTTGAAGGATATTAAAGTTCCAGTTTTGCCATTCCGATTTTAAATCTATGTTGCGACATGGAGTGCTTCTGTTGGATAGAATTACGGGTTTTGGGTAGCTTAGTCATATTTGTACAGTCTAGGATTAACTTGTGATTTAATCCCTATTTTAATCAAATTTATGAGATAGAATTAAAGAGGATTTAATTGTATTTTAAGGTTGTAATACTCCGTGACACAAGTGATTATTTCATTTGTGGTTGGTCTACCGTTGAAATCGTTAAGTGGTGTCTGTTGGACTGTTTCTTGTCCTACAAGATACAGAGGTTGTGTATTAACTTTTAATTTTACTATTTTTTTACTCGCGTGTTGTATATTGAAGACTTATACTGGTACCTTGTTACCTCTGCCATTTGCATTGTCGTGTTGTTGTCATAAGACCGTTAAAGAGTCTTTGTTGTGTAACTCACCCACCTTGTACAAAATTGTGTTGATAACTAGCGCTCTCGTTCGAAACTTGTCATATTGCTGCGTGTGAATTCTCATGATTGGCATGACTCTTTATTGGATGCATTTTTACCCATCATTTATGTCTCGGATTTTTAGTTCGTTTAAGTATGAGTCCCTTTTTTTTTTTTTTCACTTTTAAGTTACGAATTAGGATAAGCCATTTTTAAAAGGTTCTTGGTTTATGGATTATTGGACTTGACCCGTTTAATACAGCGCATCGATCCTCTTGATACCTTATCATATTTTTGTGTGACTACTGATGATATATATTTCCCCTTCGTTGATTCGCGCGAGTTTGGTTATTGAACCTTCTCGGAACAATGGTGCTATGAAAATTACTGTTATTTGGCTGCTTTATTATCCAACCCCCCCAACTTGTACTCTTTTTTATATATTTATTTCAAGTATGCTAGCCTTGAATTTGAGATCGAGAATGATAACTGGTGAAATCTGCGTTCCGGAAACTATGAGTTCTTACATCAATAAGCTATCTGCTACGATTAGTTGTTTTTATCCGTAGGAAAATGTTCAGAGAGGGACTCTGACGTTTGCCATTGAAAATGGAATATTCTTGAAACCTTAAGGAAGATTACACATGCTAGAGGAAGATATATTTCGTGTTATAATCTTGGGGAATTGTAAATGATCGATGTGTCTGTCTATTTTACATGATATTTTGAGGCTGCTTTTGTTACTGTCACCATGGATTGTAATAAGTATGACTATATGTTTTTTATATTTTTGGGGTGTGTAAACCCAGTCTTTTTATAATATGTAATATGCTGAGAGGTAGGTACTCAATATGTTTGTAAAAAACTTTAATTTGTTTGCATTTAACTCATGATATGTTCCATGATCGAATGCTGCTAAAGAGGCTTGTGGTCGATGGACACCGAGTACATCTAGGGTGTTCCCATCATGAAAACTACTGGGTTTGCATGGAATTTCCCTTGTCTCTCATCTCGGATAGCAGTCCCCAATTAACTTCTAGATTTTGGAAGGAATTCCAAAGTTGGATAGGTACCAAGGTGAAATTTAGTATTACATTTAATCCACAAACGGATGGTCTGGTGGAACGAACCATCCAAACCGTGGAGGAAATTTTGAGCGCATGTGTTACGGAGTTTAAGGGTAATTGGGATTACTATCTACTATTGACTGAATTTGCCTACAATAATAACTATCATTTAAGTATTGTCATGTCACCTTTTGAGGCACTTTATAGGAGGAGATGTAGATCTCCAATCTGGTGATTTGCGGTGAGTTTTATCTAATAGGTTCCAAAGCAATCTATGAGGCTATGGAGGAAGTCTGACTTATAAGGGATCATTTCAAAGCTGCCTAATGTCGACAAAAAATCTTATATCGACAATAGAAAAAGGGACATTGAGTTTATGGTAGGTGATTGTCTTTTTGAAGATATCAACAATGAGAAGGGTGATGAGATTTGGTAACAAGAAAAAATTTACTCCCTGTATGTGGGGCTATATGAGGTTGTGAAATGCATCAGGAAAGTTTCCTATGAGTTGAAATTACCTATTGATTTGACTTCGGTGCATCCTATTTTCCATGTGTCAATGCTCAAGAGGTGCATAGGTGATCCAGTGTCTATCCTTCATCTAGAAGGTTTAAAAATCGATGCTAACCTTTCCTTTAAAGAGGTTTGGATTGAGATCTTAGACCGTCAAGCGAAGAGGTTGAGGAACAAATAAGTATCTTCCGTGAAGGTTCTTTTGAAGAACGAACTAGTGGAGAATGCTACTTGGGACGCCAAGGCCGACATGAAATCTCCATTTCCTCATCTTTTTCCCTCCTCTTGTAGCCACGGTTAAGGTTAGTATATTCTCCTAATTTTTTTTGGTTTTGAAGGGTCTTAAGTGTGGTTTGAAACTTTTATGATTTTCCTTTCATTATGCATGATTTTTTGAAAAATCCACATTTCATATATGTCTTGAACTACATGCCTTCATACTTAATAATACTTGATTACATGTTTGGTATATTGAGTTATGTGATATTTCTTGTAAAATTTCTCTAAGTGTGAAGTTATGAAATCCTGTAATTATTATTGTTGAATATGTGGAGCTATATGGAAAGGAGAAACATATTCCTCCTTGTAAAAATGTGAAAAATTGGTAGTGGTCATGGTTTTTATCTTATAAATGGTGCTTTGTTGTGTGGAGAAATGAGTTAATTTTCCTCCTTATTTATCGAATTATGTTTATGCCTCATTAGTTGTCGGGCTATTAGTCTTTAGTCATGGTTACAAAAACATGTTTAATGTATCACTCGAGGACGAATGTTACCCCCGGGGGGATATTATTATACCTTAGAAATCTAGGGACCTAGGCTAGAGTCTCACCTAGTGTCTAAAGCTTTAAGACAGTGTTTCCAGGACTAAATGAAGGTAATAAAATTGAGTAGAAAGTATGAAAGCCTAAATGTCAAGGAACTACCACGATGTTCGGACACTAGTAAAAGTGACTTAGTGTGCCTTTAGGTTTTGTATGGGCTTGAGAAGACGTTTAAGGGTCAAACAGTGTAAAGAGTCCTGGGGTACACCTTAGTTCATGTTTAGGGTCGAAACGTTCAGGTATGACTCTCCAAGGACAACTCTATGGGCCCTCGAGGAGGACCCAAACATGTGACACTAACAGTTGTCAAAAGATAGTGTGCAACCACGAGGGGATCAATCGATGGGTTCATGACTTGTCGATGTTTATCATAAGTCTATGTTTAGAATCCTCCCCTATGGCCTTTAAAAATACATCCTTTGTCCCAAACCACGTTTGAACAGTAAGGTCTGTGGTTGGGACGAGGGGGCGCCGACGGGGTCTTATTGATGGACCCTGTCTCACTTCCTCCACACGGCTTAAGGGGTGGTTAGGTAATTAATTAATTAATTAATGATTAGGGACATTTATAATTAGTTTGTTTGGTACTATTTAAGTACCCTAAGTCATTAAACTAATCTAACACCTCATAAATCCCAAAATCCAAATAGCTCCCATTTCTCTCTATTTTCTCTAATTACTCCAAGGACGCCCATTGATGAACAAGGTAAATCTTATCTAGGGCTTAAAGATGAAGTCTTTATATCACAAATATTCAAGGATTCTCAAGTCATGGAAGCTATTCACTCTTGGGACTCTTTTCCCCAAGAGGTTCTTCAAAGTTTGATTTTCAATATTCTTGAAAAGACTAGTTTTCATCCAATTTCGTGGATCTAATTTGTAAATTGAATTGTGTAGTTTTAACTTAATTATTAGTGATTATTTGTGTATGTTTAAGTGTGGATTGATGTATCCCTTAAAGTTTTTCCCTAAATCTCTATAAAGACCCATGAATACTCTTCTTCTCCTAACCCTAACTTGTGAATTGGATTGATTATGATTAAGGGAGATGATAATTTTTGAATTTTTGGGTGAATATAGCATAATTGGCAGTTAGATATTTGATGAACTTTTTGGAATTCATTGATAAAACTTTCAAGATCATGAATACACTATTTATTAATGTTGGTATATTCTTGGTAATGTTATTCAATTGAAGTATAAATGATGAAGATATGAATGTATGACTAGGCTATGAACATGATGAATGTGAGATGATGATAGGTGTATGATGATGAGGGATTGGAAGTGATGCTCTAGTGCATCTTATTATTATGATTATGATGTAATGTTCTCACATTATGTTGGGTTGTGATGAAAGGAATTTCTCATCCTAGAACCTAGGAGTCATGAGCATGATTATAGAAGGGGTTGGTCTCTTAAAACCTATGTTATAAACTAATGTTAAGGATGACTTAAAGACACTTCAAAAAGGGAATTTAGCTTAGCACCGAGTGAACTAGACAATGCGAGGTGTCCCTTCTAATGAGGAAGGTAGGTTACCAAAGGTCTCATGAGGTGTAAACTACAATTCATATTTGCATAGGAGGGTTTCTAGTAACAGTCTCCTAATTCCTTAAATGTGTTCCCCCATAGGAACACTAGTGGATCCATGTAGACGCTATTATGATGTATATGTCCTACCTTGGCAAGTAGGATGCTTTCCTTTTGGTGTGAGGGGTTGACACCGAATTCCATGTTTAGATCACATGGTCTCATGTCGATTATGACAAAGTCTCCCGAAAGTAAAAAGATGCCTAATACCTAGGATGACTTGAGATGTGTGCTAGTGTTGGTGATCTAATGAGAATTTACCTATACATTGCACATGTTATTCTTTAGGGAATAATTCCCAAGATGGTTTCTTTATTTACATATGTTAGGAATAAAATGCATAATGATGATTTTATATAATTTTTGTCTCATATGAAGTTGGTTTCACTTGATATGCATGATGTGTTCTAGAATTCTATGTATGAGGTGGGATAAACTTATTATGATGTTATATGATGCAAAGGCAATTCTTATGGTCCCTTTGATGGTTTACTTTGTTTATGTGGGGTTATGGGGATTCATATAGACATTGCACTAGTTGACTTGAAGTGGGATTATGGGTAAGGTCATGTAATGTATTAATGAAATGTAGTCTAAACATAAAATGTTGATTTTGGATTTATTATGATGTACTCTTGAATATTAATATGGATATGGTTCGTTGTTTTGGTATTATGGACTTATATATGTTCTTGGAATGTGCACAAAGACTTTTAAGTAAACTTAGCATGCTTTTAAACGAAATGTCACTTTGTGCATGTTTCTAAATGTTTTACTTGGATATGTTTCCATACTTAGTACATGCGGTTTGTACTAACCCATATTCTCTTCTATTTTTATAATAATATAGGTTCGTCCATTGAAGGGTTTGAAGGAAAATTTAGTAGAATCTTGGATAGATTCCCAAGTTGGTAATTTCTCAAGTAAGAGGACGAAGCTTATAATTCTGGTTCATGCTATTTGATTATTCTAAAGACATCGTTCTATTTCCTATTAAGTTTTATTCACTTATGAGACATATTTAATGTTGTAAGGGATATTTCTTAACTCATCTACTCTTATGTTAGATTGTTGGTGTGAGACGATTGTAGAGTATTTTTTGATATATGAGAAGTCTATGTTAACTTCATATGTAAAGTTTTTAATTCTTTCATATTTTATTTAGCTATGAAATGAAAGGTCTTGTCTAAGGCCTCTTAGAGGACGAAGACGCCGATTATGTCAAGGGGGTGCTTGATACGCTCAAATTTACTTCTCAAATAAGAAGAAGCGGTCGCTCAATAAATAACCCACTAGTGAGGTTTGGATCGGTCCCACTAGGAAATGGTCTAGACTAACTTTAACTTGTTATTACTATTGTTCGTGATTTGATAACTTTCCTTCGAAAGTAAAACCCATACGCAATGTAAAAGTGAGGGGGGTTTGTATTTCCTATACTAAAAAGACAACGAATTGAAAGATCACGTAACATTTTTAATGTGGTTTTAATCATTACTCAAATTAACTAGGGTTCTACGTGTTTTTTCCCCCAGGTGCAAACTTGAGTAATTCTAACTATAACATTCTTCTAGTATCTGAATGCAAGTGATATTTTTTTATTTCTAAATCTAAATCCTTGGTCCGGCATCTATAAAATCTCACTATCCGCCCCTTGGTCCGGCTACGTGTGTTCTTTCCTACCCTTATCGTTACTCATATTAGCATGTATTCGATATGTGACTGAAAAGGTTATTAACCTCGTAACCAATCAATACTAGCCTATAGATATTATCCACTAAATCTAGGTTTATATTTCTTTTCTTTCCTATATCTACCTCCGTGGTCCGGCACGAGCATTAAAGTCGATTTCTAACGGTGATCATCCGTTAAATGACTTCTAAGAGAAAGAATTATTAATACCTGCAAGACACTTTTCTAAATTGTTGTATTTTAACTAGGGTTTATCTCATTATTTGTCCTATGGTTTCCCCACACCCCTAGTTTATGAGTTTTATTACTCATAGCCCTAAACACAATATTCCAAATTATTAAATAATAATTCATGTACTTACTTCGATGAGAACGAATAAATCCAAAAGGTAATCACCAAAAATTACTTGTAGCAAATCTCCAAAGAATCAAACACTCATAACACAGTCCAACAGTGATTTCTAATCTAGCATAGTCTACTCAAACGAGGTTTTTTCGAAACTATTTATTAAAACAAAAACCCTCATTAACAAGGGTTTTTCTATTCCTAGGAAATCTTCCAACAACGCGGCTGGGTCCGACGGACACGACGCCGCCGTCGTGGTTCATGACGGATCGTCGTGGCTCCGTCGTGCCACTACTTGGTGGCAATTTCTTCTGTCTGCTTTCTTTCATTCCCCTCAATGGCAAGTGTGACGGACCGTCATAGGCACAACGTCCGTCGAGGGGCTTGTTTTCAAAAGACTTCAACCTTGGAATCTGGGTACTGGATGCATGTCTCTGATCTTCACGACAACCCGCGGACGGACCGTCATAGCCTTACGGGACCGTCACAAGCTTCGGACTCCCCACTTGTCAGACTTTCCCATTTCCTTCATCACTTCTTCTTTAAAATCCTACGCTGCCATCCTACGGACCGTCCCACAAGGCATACTACCGTCATAAGCTCCGTAGGTGGGTCTCTTCTTCTTCTGCATTTTCTCTCGCTCTCAAATCTCTGCATTTTGGCTTGGACCAGATTCTGCAACCAAGAGAAACTTGTATAAAAATTAGCACAAAAGGGCTTTTGACGCACTAAACTTAGGAAAAGCCATAATATACCGTGAATCCACGGTATATCAACAACCCTCACTTAAAATTCGTTGTTTGTCTTCATTCAAGCGACCACTATGATGACGCACTACACAATCGTTTGTTCAATATATTCAGTTTTATCCTTTCCAATCATTTGGCTAGCAATCCGATTAAATCTCATCAACTCTATGCATGCTATCAATATTAGCTTGAATTTTGTGGGATCGAACATGACAATGACTCACCATGCAACTAACAACACCTATCCTCTTCAATTCTCACACCGATGTGCTTTACAATTCTGTGTATTGCAACTAATGTCCTCCCTTAAAAGAACAAAATCCTCATTTTTCACAACATGATTTTCAGTTTGAGTAATAAGGATTACTTTCAACCACTCGCTCTCAGACAAGTCAACCTCATGCGACCTATTTGCCATAACTTGCCCTTATTTTCACTGCCTTAGTTCGCTATTGCACCCTTAGGAATCACGATAGGACTTTTTTAGCTTGTAACATAGTCTCCGGTTCAGGTAGGGGTACATTTTTAGTATATCGTTATGACGTTTTGTCCTTCCTTGACATATCGTCTAACCTTCCCTTTTAAATCATCTTTATTCGCCCAGTTCCTCATACTCTTTCCTTTTCTCATTTTTCTTTCTCTTCTTTCTTCATCTTCATTTGTGTAATGATTTTTCTTTTTCTTTACGTTTTCTTTCAACTATTCCGTCACTTTTACGTTTGTTCTTTTCTCTCCTTCTCTTTTGTTCTTTCAACCCCCCCGTTCCATAGCAGTCCTCATAATCGCCACCCCAACTCACATGGCTTTTTCCATGAGTCAGTACACAATACCCAAGTTGGGTCAGGCCCCAAAACGAAGTTGTTTACTAGATTATCCACCTCACTTAATGCTTTTGGCAAACTGAGGTGCACCTGTCCCATAAGGGACCACAGGGTCACACCACTCTGTGTTTCCCCGAAAAGATCATTTAGGTGAAAAAAGAAGGTCTCATTTAAAAGCTCAAGATTTTTTGGATCAAGAGGGATAACTTTCATTTTCAGTTCGGGTTTCTTTTATTGGGTTAGAAATGGCTTTCTTGAATAGTGCCTATGAATCCTTTCCTAATTGTTTGTTACACAAAGCTTTACTTAGCAGGACCAAACCGGCATTCCTAGCTCAGTACCGATATTGGACATTCAATTCCCTCACTCCTCCACTGATATGGTCAATCACTATACCAGATTATTAGACAACCTAGTTTCGATTAAGACTTAGGGTAATGCAATGTGTAACTCTAATTCACGCTTATAGCCACACTTGGTCAGTTACTATGCCTAGTCATGGGCGTTCTTTTTTAGTTTATCAGGATAATCCTTTTTAGCCATCATGCTATAGAATTATACAGTACAAAAAGATATAAACATGCGGTTCAACAGAAAAAAATAATTAGTCTTTTGGGGAAAAAGAACTCAGGAAGAAAACCCCAAAGAGGATAGTGAGTTTAGGGGTGTGCCTCTGGTCGGTTTCGGTTGGTTTTACATATAATCGGTTCGGTTTTATCGTTTCGGTTTAAATATCTAACCCAATAACCACCAATACGAAATTTTTTATCGTTTTATTCGGTTTTGATGTTATAGGTTTCGGTTTCCGTTAAGTCCCCATAGAAATGTCGATCCCAATAAGATATATAGTACGTTTGTTAATTACATGTTACCACTTAGTACCTTACCCGCAAAACATATAATAGAAAACTTGGAATGTTGATCAAATTACTACATTCACAAACTTCCAAACGCTCGCCTACAATTACGAACGAGAATTAAAACTACAATAAATATTTCAATGAGACGATTTGAACAGTTGCTTGAATCCACCAGATATCACAAGTTCTCACCAATTTCCTACCAAGAAATCACAAGCCTGAAAGCTAATATTGAATCTATTTATGTATTAAATTAAGTATATGTTAATTTGCGGAAGGGTAAAGTAGTAATAACTATCGTCTTATTTGGGTTTATCGGTTTCCCCAATAACCCATGTAAAAACCGAAACCGACCCAATAACCAATAATTATTTTTTCTAAACCCATTAAAAAAACCAATCAACACAATACCCAATAACAATAACCCATAAAAATTTTTATCGGTTCGGTTTATTGTCGGTTCGGTTTTTGCACCCCCTAGTGATTGGGCTACTCAGACTTCACCCTAACACTCACGTTTCCATTAACACCCCCACCCCCAACACAAAGCATTCAATTGTCCCCAATGCAATAAAAAAAATCTAAAGATTAGAGGGGTAGGTGAACAAACCTATGGCGCATAGCGCAGTCGATCAACAAGCTGGTGGGTCTGGTTTCCCAGAACCCACATCTACTCTTCAAATCTGGACACCCTTGAGTGGGTGTCCGAGCAATTTGGACACCCTCATGCTGTCCTCAGCAACACCGCATCATCAGTAGGCTCCTACTGTCTCTACAGTATTGCATGAGCTAGAGGCCCCAGCCGCTATCGGCGATGCGCTGATTGGGGTGCCTCCGCCGCCTCATAAGTGAGGCTCCTCCTCGCGGCCTCCATTTCTCGGCGCTCCTTCGTCCTTGCCGGCCTCATTCTCTAAGCGACCCTACGCCATCTTGGCACTCTCTCTCGGGGAAGGTTGGGTGAATGTCTGAAGTGGCAAACAGGCCTGCTCAATACATCGTTGGTCCGTCAATAGCTCGAAGGCCCATGCACGCTCTCCTCTTATCGGATCGTGTCGATGTCTCTCGAAGACTGTCGCTTCATCCTGAGAGTTGACACATCTACCGGAGGGGGCTGAGCGGGGCTTAACACTCCTCAACTCAAATGCAGCTATTCCGCTGGTGAACCTCAGCAAGTCTTCCGCTGCGAATCTTCCTCTCCATCTTGCTCTTCAGACTTCAGTAATAGACTCTGCATACATGGGCTGGAGATGATTCAGACGAGTGGGCCATTTGTGCCTCCAGTTTTTTGGACCCTAGCAAGTGGGACCGTAATGGAAGAGGGTTTGCGAGAAAGCTCGGGGCTGTCTACTACCACGATAGACTAGACCGGGGTATGTCCTGACTCTGTGTCCGCGTTGCGGCTGGGCCACCGTATCCTCAAGATCATCAGTAAGTGGTGGCAGTCTCTGGATGGGGCCCTCGACGTGGGGACAACTCATTGGCCTGGTCCTCTGATGAGGCCGACGTCAGACGTTGCCTTGCCGGGGTCTCAACTGATCTATGAGCCATATGGCACAGCTGGCATTCCTGAAGGGCAAAAAAGCAATACAAACGGGAAGGGATAGGTAGTATACCTTGAATGCCCCGTCGTGCATGACTGCTGGAGAGCCATGCAAGTCGACCTCGAATCCCGGATATCACGCTGCTATCAACATGCTCCGTCCCAAGTGACGATTTACAGCAGCTGTGGGGGAAATGCAGTGACGTAACGACTCACCCACCACAAGAACGTCGCGAACGAACTGAGGTTTGTCCTTCTTCAAGGCCTTCCCTTGTCTCAGTCGACCAATCTGCCCACCCGCTTCCCTTCGATGATGGTGCAGGGCCACCACCTCTTGGTGCGTCTCTCTCTCGTGCCTACTCGCCAAGACTGGCATCCCTTCACTATCGTGGCTCAGTCGGTAGTGTTGATACTCTCGCAGGGTGGGCTGGAGTTTCCGCGTACACCTGCGTATCTGGGACGCCTCGCCGTAGTGACCGGCGGATGCTGGCAGGGAATGTCACCTGCCCCCCCAGACTCGAAACTTCTCCAGTGGGGCGTGTTTATTAGCGGAGCAACCCGCCCGATCTGTGATCGGAGAGTCGTCTCCGTATATGCGTAGAACTCCTCTGACACCTGTCCTCGCTGTAAAATTCTCCGCAACAACTGGCGGGCTGTCCACTTCTAAGCGATTCTGTGAATAGGTTGTGGATCTCTGGCATCGATGAGAGACTCCCTGTAAAGACACCGCCACTCCAATGTGAGTGTCCGATCACTAATCCTTTTTCAGGCAGGAATTGCGTCGGAGTAACTTGAAACTGGCCTTCGACGCAACCAACCGGTTTGGCTTGTCCAGATTCTGGGGTTGGGGACCTTGGCTGGTGTGCCGATGAGATCTGACTAGCATGCCTCATCAAGACGAGGCACGACCTCAGCAGTGGAACGGTGCGGGGTCGGGGGCCTCAGTCAGAGCCTGAATGCTTTCTCGGACCAGGATACTCCTAAGGAGCCAGACGCTCCCTCCTCTTTGGTGGGCTGACCCGAGGGTGTGCCGTCAGTGTGCGCTCCTCTCAACTGGGAGGCATGACTAGTGCCGGACGCCACCTTCGTGGTGTGGCTCTGGGGGCACTTGGTAGCCACGGTAAGGGTCGATGTGCCCGGGGTTCATGTTACTCAGGGTCCTTCTCATCATCAGAGCCGATCACCATGCGGGCATACGGGGTCGACAGACTTAGATCGGCCCGCGGCATAAGTTTCGGTCTTCTTGGTGCCATATGTCGATAGACCTTTAAAGGAGCAATAATTAGTATGATAGTAAGCAAGCAGCAGACCCTCATCTGACATAACTTTTAAAATAGTGTGTTATAATATTGAAACTTATCACACGACGGCCGATGACGGGCTCGCGTGACTACGATCGGACCGTCATGATGTCCGTCGTTGTTATACTTGGTCTATGAATATATATAAAAGAACCCTGAAGGAGGGGTCTCTGATCATCATGAGGTCGATCGAGTGGACCGTCGTGAGTCACGGACGTCCGTCGTAAGAGTCCGTCGTAGAAACTTGAAAATGTTGGTAGACCTTATAGAGGGGTCTCTGACATCATGACGGTCGTCCGGACGGACCGTCGTGGTTATGAACGGTCCGTCGTAAGAGTCCGTCGTAGACCCTTAGAAAATGTTTGGGAGCCCCTTACAAGGGGGTCTCTGACCATCATGAAGGTCAGCATGAAGACCGTCATGGGGTATGACTGTGTCTAATCGTAAGAGGTCCGGCGGTAGGACTACTAGTTAAAATATTGAGAGATCGCCATAGAAACAGGGCTCTCTGACAAGCCAGCACTAGGTCAGCTAAGTACGACCGTCGGAATACAAGTCCGTCACAGTTGTCTTGGGCAGGCTGCTATGGGCTTTTGTCTGGAATCGGACCCTATGACGGTCCGTCGTGTTTTCGACGGGCCTCACAGGTTTTATTCGTTCTGAGTGACTGGCAGAACTACAGTACTCTAAACAAACCCCGATGAACCCACATGGTCCTTGTAATGTTGTGGCCCTATGATTTGTCTATCCCATACTGCCGATGAGGAAACTACAAATGCAAAATCACCTATCTAGGGTATCGACATGGAAATTCGAACATTTTGAGACTAGGTTTAGACATAATCACCTCAAGGAAACATATACGACAAGAACTAAGCTAATACTAACTCTAAACAAAAATGCAAGATAAATGGAAAGTATAATTTTAGAGACACATACCTTGGAATGGAGAAAACACAAGTGGAGGAGATTCAGGATGCAGGTAGATACAAATAGTGAAGGCACAATCACCCTATTAAGATAATAATGATAGGTTTGGGGAGATTGGGAGTAAGTCATGGGGGGGAATTGTGAAGTTGAAAGAGAGAGGGGATATAATAGGAATTTGGAAGTAAGGGGGGTGAATATGGAGGGTTTGTGAAGTATAACGGTCAAATTCTTTGAAAAGGGTCCAGCCCGGGTCGTGTCCGGTATAATGCATTAATCACGAACGGTTTCCCCGACTGACTTTCCATCGTATTGTGACAGGCCGTCGTAGGTTCCGTCGTGTTGCCCTAACCTATTCCAAAATACAGAAATACGTACCACCCCTTTGTGACGGATGCCTACGACTGTCCGTTGCCATGTGCAATGGTCGTCGTTGTACCTGTCAGTGTTTACTGCGAAGTAGTGTCCTGTGCAGAATTTCCTGTTGATGTGCTACAAATTGAAAACCCATTTAATATAACAAATGCCGCTACATTATTAAAAGAGCGATAAGTATTGGGTTTTGCCTCCAACAATCGCCTGATTTAATGTGCGGCACGACTTGTACCCTTGATTACTCAGAATTCATCAAGATGGTACGCCTCGGTCACTTCATTCGCCGATTCAGCATGTCCGAGATAGATTTTTTATATTCGCTGTCCGACTCACCTTTGAACGCACACCCTCCTTGGTTTCCAACTTAACTGCTCTCAAATGAGGGCAAATAGTTGGGTAACGCTTGTCTAAGGACCAGTCCATTTGGACTTGAGTTTGCCTGGAAAAAGCGCAATCTGGAATTGATAAAACACCAATCCCCAACCATAAACTCCGTTTTTTCATTTGTTGTCATGGTACTCTTCATATTTCCTTGTATAAAGGGTCTTAGCTTTCATAGGCTTTCAGGCAAACTTCATCAAGTTCCTTCACCCTTTAAAACCGTTTGCTCGGCATCTTCGCTCCAATCCATTTTTAACTTCTTCATAGCCCACTGCCTTATGCTTCTAACTCAACCAGTAATGACAAGCTTTCCATAACAAGTGGTATGGGACATACCAATGAGTCTATATGCTTGTCTGGTAGGCCCCAAATAGCATCATCAGCCTCTTGGACCATCCGTTCTACTAAGCGTTCACTGTTTTGGACACTACTTTTGATCTCTCGATTCGACACTTCAACTTGCCCCACTATTTGAGGGTGGTAGGAGTGGCCACATTATGGCGAACCCCATATTGCTCCAATAACCCTTTGAATACTGTTGCCAAGTGAGCCCCCATCACTAATAATATTCCCTTTGGGGTGCCCCAAAACGAGAGAAGATATTCTTTTTTTCAAAAATGCAGTGACCCTTTTACCCTTCATTTTTTGCAGTGCTAGGCTTCGACCCTTTAGATCATAATCACCTGCATCTAAAGTCCTTACTTCATCCCATGAGACCTAACGAAGGGCCCATAAAGTCATACCCCACACATCAAATAACTCAATCATTAGAATGGGTGAGGATGGAGCTCTTGCTTTCTGAAATACCACCATCAAACGTTCAACGTTGTCCCATGCTTTTAGCAAACCCATGATCAGGTTGATGAAGAGTTGGCCCATATTAACCATGCAATATCTTGTGAGCGTTCGAATACCACTTTGATGTCCTCCAACAGGTGAAAATGGCATGCCTCCAACCACACTCCACATTTTCACATTTCTGGCACCAACGCGAATAGCCCGTCGTAGCACAGAACTCCTATACCAGTATGGTTCACTCCCAAAAGAACGTCTCCTTCACCATCGTCCATAATCTTTTTTCCTTTGATGAACGGACAAGTCTGATGAACAATATCCTAGCTAGATATTCGCAAAATCGGCAGAACCATGGATCAATCTTGTGAAGTCAGCCAATCCATGTTTCATCGGGAAAGTGCATCAATGATGTCAGTCTTCTCCCCTAACTCCTCTCAGTAGAGCTTCATCCTCTAGACAACAAATGATCACAACTACTTGATTTTCAGTCCCTTTTCTATCCACACTCCCGGGGCCAAAGGCGCACACCGCGGGCACGGGGGTGTGGAACCCTTTTCTATCAACCCTTGTCACACTCGTACGCGTCGTTGTCTCATACGCAATCAGTCGCGGGCGATCGCACTCGCGGTGGTCCCCTGCTAGTTTCATACCTCTCTACTCTTCTGATTTGCCCGTTTCTCTCTTTCATCTAGTTATCAACTTGTTTTTGGACTCCTAGTGGCTTATCGACATCAATGAGGGGGTGTAATGTCAGATAAAAGGCGTCACTCTTTACGCGACAGCGGCATACATCTATGCTTTCCGGGTTAGGAGTTCTTTGCTCATCACTGTGTATTCGTCTGCGCTTCCTTTAGTGCTTTACTAGCATAGTAATGGGTGAAGGATTTTGTTTTTGCCTCTGTCCCATACTACAACCAAGAGCTACCCACCCCACGAGCCTCGCATTTCCTTAAATGACTGCTCCACTCTGGAAATAATGATAGGCGCATATCCCACAATTTTTCTTTTGGTTCACCGATGCCTTAGAACCTCATGCCCAAGAAGCTTTCTTCTCACACCTTCACAGAGATTGGTGGGGGGAGTCTCTCTATTACCCCTCAACTGTAGCTCGATCAACCCTATTATGCACTTTTTCTGAAATTCGATGACCCACACAATACCTCTTTCACCTGAATCCATTTTCCCAGTTATAGTATCATGGCAGAGTCTTACATCTCTTAAGAACCTCAGATAAATGGTTAAGCACCCGCGCCGATTAATCACCAACCACAAGAAAATCATCCATAAAAACCTCTATAGTATCCTCCACCATGTCAGAAAATATTGACATCAACATCCTGAAATGTTGCGGGTGCATTGCACAACCAAACGGCATTCTTTCTGAACGCAAAAGTCCCCATATGGACAAGTGAAAGTGGTTTTCTCTTGATCTTCTGTGTAAATAGAAATCGGACTTATACCCCCATACCCAGCAAGAAAAACAATGCCAACCCTTTTTCCGGCAAGTGCTATACCACATCTTCTGATTCTCATGGAAGGTCATAGTAAATGGTCTTTTTTTTCATGTCCCATGAGTTCAGTTTAAAACGGTAATCCACACACACCCTCCATCCGTAACGCGGTCTCATTGGAAACACGTTTCATTCTTTTCGTTGCGGGACCCACATCTTTTTCCCCCGTTCTTAGTACAATACTTAACCTCGGGCATACCCACTACTCTCGAGATTTGAAGATTACTCCAACATCCAACCACTTGATAATTTCCTTCTTTCACACAACCTCTTTGCATAGGAGGATTCAAGCGTCTCTGGTGCTCAATACTCGGCTTATATTATCAGGCATTAGTTGATGTTAAATGAGAGCAAAATACCAGGAGGGATTCCAATAATTTCCGCATGGTCCACCCCATTGGCTCTTTTGAACCTTTTTAAGTAACCTTCACCAACTCTTAACCTGTTTGGTTCATCCGGTCCTTGATGCAATGATTACCCGGTAAATGTCACCATTTCCGAAGAATTCAATACCTATAGATGATGTTGAGAGCTTGTAATAATAATTCAACTTTTGGAGCTCCTCTATCGATGGTTTTTCGCGGGTGGGGACTCACGTTTTTCATATCAAGCTAATTTCTTCGGTTTAAAACCGAACATCACCTCGTGTCACAGAGCCGCGACTATGACTCATACTTCAATGCAATCACTATCAAGTTTCATATTATACTGCCGCTAATTCTTCTACACCTAGGGTTATTCAATTTGAAGTCTCAAATGTCTCACCCATGTTGTAAGATAAGCAGATGCCGATTGGAGCTCACCACTCTGCCTCATGGACCTCAACAATTAAATGTCACTTATCCTCTTGTGTTCAATTGAAATTTCATTTGCCCCTTTTCGAGTCTACTAAGCTCTTCCCGTAGAAAGAATGCCTCCCACGAAATGGGCACTTCAAAATTGACCTCTGCAAATCAAGAATACCCAAAATCTGCTGGAAATAATGAATTACTCCCTTTTACTATACATCGTGGAGTATCCCTATAGGTCATTTTTAACGGTTCGATCAGCCAGCATAGGCCGCATCCTGCAGTGTCTTTGAGTCACCCAAACCAACTTCTTGTAAATCGAGAGGGGCATGAGATTTTATGCTTGCCCCCAGATCACATAATGCTTCGCAAAATGTAATATCTCTCTATTGTACAAGGAATAGTAATGCGCCCGGATCTTCTTTCTTTTGGACCATAGATTGGTAGCATAGCACTACACTATGCTGCATTCTATCAATCTCATCAAAAGTGACCGTCTTTTCATTGTGACCAGATCTTTCATAAATTTTTGGCGTACACCGGGCTTTGTTCTAAAGCTTCTACAGGGACATTATAGAAGTTTGCTTCAACATTGTTTATAAAACGCCGTTATTTACCATCCTCGGTCTTTTTCACTAATCTCTTGAGGAAATGGGGGTGGTGGCCTCGGCATATGAGTTAACTTTTTAGGCACTTCGCATCTTGTGCAGTGTTATCCTCTATTCACATCAACTTCTACCACTTTATCATATCTGTTGTCACCTTATCTTATCAGATGGCTATGGTGGGTCAATGGTTTGCTTACCACCGCGAGTAGTAATTGCCATACAATGTCCATCATTTTTTCATATTTTGACAGTTTGCTAGGAAAGTTGCCGCTTGCCGTGTGTTCACAGTTGCAGATAATTGGGCCAATTTTAACTCAAGTTGCCTTTATGATAAGCATGGGATCACTTTTTTTGCCCAATACCTGCTAAATGATTTCTCAACTCTTATTGGTGCTCCATCCCTAGCCATCGCACTCCTCATCATTTTATGCAACATATCCGCAACTTTCGCGACAATAGCTCCCTCGAAACATACCTAGGAGTAACTTCTCGATTTTTTTGAGAGAACTAGGGTCCCATTCCTGTCCCCCCATTTCCCTATTACCATAGTTACCCTTTGTTGAGTTGTTGTCGCTATGGTAGTTTCCTCCATCTCTGACTAACTGACCCGCATGATTGTATTTACCATAGTTTTCCGACCTTTGTTCCCTTGACGCTGGCGCCAATTATCCCTGCTTTGAGCCGTGGCGCTTGTTCCGTAACCCCCGCATCTGTTCATTTACGGGCATAGTATCCTCCTCATAAAACACTCATCGTATTTGGGAGGTGGTGGTTTAAGCCCAGTAAGTTGACTGCATAATCTTTTCTGGCACCCCAGTGACGTGTTTAGTACACCCAAGCTGCAGTTCTCATTTGAGCCTTTTCTTCACGAATCGCATCTGTGGTTGTGTGGCGTGTCTGCACTGTACTGCACTGCAAAGGTTTTCCCCCTGTACAGATTTTCTAGTCTCCACCTTTGTTATTCCGGGATATTTTTTTCTAATTTTTCACGATTCAGCTAGGACATTCTCCCTATGATCCCCAGCTATAGTGTCCAATACCACTTTGTTGTTATCAACTTGTCCCTTATAGAAAGTATTGTTCAGTACTCACATCATCTATACGGTGATTTGGAACACTTCTAAGAATGAGGTGAATCTATCCCAGAACACTACTGACTCTCCGATTAGTGCCACAAAGTTATTCACTCGTCTTTGTGGTTTTTAGTTTCTTGGAGGACGGATAGTGCGGGCTAAGAAGACATCCCTCAGTTGATGCCAAGTAAATATGGAGTTTTATGGGAGCTCAGTGAACGCCACTACGCCTCTCACCGTCAGTGAGAGAGGAACACTCTGAGCCCCTATTCCATCTAGATCCAAATCAGGCCTCCAACACAAACTTTTCCATACACTAACCCTTACGTAGCTATAGGGCATTTTGATCCTCAAAGGCGCCCAAAAAAACCTCTGGCAGTGGAAGCATTTGCAATCGGACTCTAGTTTACCACAAAAGTGTGGCCTGCTGGGTAAGAGGCAAAACCAATTGGCCCATCCGAATCTGCTATGTTATCATAGCCTCTGTAGTAATGCTTGGTGGGAGCCGTGGAATCGGATTCTTCCCCCCTCGGTTGATGTCACACCCGGAATCGGGTACTCTGACCATGAACATCAACCGAGCTGGGATGTTCGGTTTGGAATCCTCATCATTGATTCCCAAATTACGATTCATTTTTCGCCAGTGTCGCTCTAACACTCGTGATCGTGGGAACAACGGTTCTCTTCCTTTCCTGTTATTTGGCAATACAATGAGATATTCTGAAAAAGAATCAAAAAACAATAAAACAAAGTAAATCAAGAAATATCACTAACTAGTAGTAATCAAGTCAAGTGAATCTACAAGATAATTTCCCCGGCAGCGGCGCCAAAATTGATACGCTCAATTACTCCAAATAAGAAGTAAAAGCGTTCCGCGTTCAAGTAAATAACCCAAACTAGTGAGGTTTGGAATCTTCCCCACAAGTAAAATAGTCTGACTAACTTTAACTTGTATTACTATGGTTCACGTTGATACTGTCCTTCCCTTAGAAAGTACAAACATAAAAATGTAAAAAGGGGGTTTTGTATTTCCCTAATAAGTAAAAAGAACCTAAAGAAATGAAATAGAAACCACTTAACATTTGAAGTTGGGTTTTTATCAATTAATCTCATAACAACTAGGGTTTACGTGTTCCCCACAGGTTCATTAACTTGATCATTCTAAACTATAACAATCTTTCCACTAGTAGCTTGCATGCAAAGTGATAAGTTATGTATTTCTAAAAGGGCCATGGTCTGGCATCTGAAACTCTCACTCCGCACCTTGGTCCGGGCTACGTGGTGTGCTTTCCTAACCCTTATCGTTCCCCTTTCAATATTAAAGCATCGTATTCTACTATTTGACTGAGTTTATTACCTCGTACCAATCAATACTAGCCTCTTCGATAGTATACCCTAATCTATGTTAATAATTTCTTTTTCCTAATTATCTACCTCCTGTCCGGCAGGTACATTAAGGCGATCTACTACTAACGTTGATCATCCGTTAAAAGAACTGCTAAGCGAAAGAATATTATACATGCAAGACACTTTTCTAGAATTGTTATTTTACTAGGGTGTATCTCATA
>JAKWJA010002116.1:0-20567 GCA_027704765.1 Solanum habrochaites
GTTTAGATATTGGTAATCAATTTCAAAGGTAGTTGTGGCTGATCACTTCCTTGCTACCAGTCCAAGAATTGACACTGGCCTAAGGAGGCGGTTTTATTGGCCTAGATGTAGATCTGTGTTGGTTGGTTGAAGTAGGTGAAGCTGGTTTGATAGGGCAAGATCAGTTTGACAAAAAGATTGATACGATCAAATTTCACTTACCATAAAGAAGTATAAAGCTGGTCGTATCAAGGAAAGGAAAAAAATAAAAATATGAGGTTTTGGGGTCGATCACACGAGGAAATGAGTTAGACATAACTGTAATATTTTGATATTACCCTCTATTAGTCAAGTCCTTTTCCGAAATCTAGTAATTTAAAGGGGGGGGATTTTGTTAAAACTAAAAATGGTGAATGTTTGTAAAATCAAACAAAGTAACAAGAGTGAATTATTACGTTATTGAAGTTGTGAGAGATACTAGGGTTGTAAGTATTCCCCATCCGGTTCCTACGCAATAATCCTAGCTATAACAATTCTTTGTAAGTGTTTCATGCAAAGTGATACGTTGTTGTATTCTCAAATCCTTGGTCACATCTTTTAGAACATTCACACCGATACCCGTGTCTAGATACGTGTCGAAATTTTACTAAACCATACCTGTAATTCATATTAAGCATCATATTCGATGTTTGGCTTAGTTATTATTCACAAATGAAAAACTATCCTATTCAATAGTTATTACATAAAATCTTATGGACGATTAAGTCTTCTCCTATAACCTCCCCTAGGTATACAAGTAGCAATAAGGAAAGTTCTACGAGTGCCACCGTTTAATAAAAAAATACTTTTAGACAAAGAAAGGAATCTATCGATTGCAGGCAATAACTATTGAGAATTATTATTTGTTAGGTGATTCGTCAATCAACCTTTTTCCCACAACCCCTTTATAGATTTAGTTATCCATACTTGGAAGAACACAATCATAATTAATAAATAATAACTTCAGAAATTACTTGACCAAAATATTGAAGAAAATTATAGCAGAAATTCACTTCAAATCACAAATTATCTTGAACAACAAAATCCAAATACTGTGATTTAATTGCCAAAACAAAATTCTCCAAGAACAAAAGTATGAAATAAGAAAAGAACGCCAAAAAAACGAGTTTTTCTACCATATTTATAATAACAAGAGTCCTAACGTTTAAAGATATTTCAATAAGGAAATTAGTTCAAAACACGACTTCAATCGAAACCAACATAGATGGTCGTCGGTTAACCAACAGACTGTTAATTGCCTAGAGCGTCCATACATAGATTTGTTTCAAAGCCTACACTTAGAATCTTCTCTGATCAAATCGGCAGACTAACAACACGGTTAGTCGATGCACTTACGGTCAATAGATGCTTATCTTCGTTCCATACCTACATTTTCTTCAACATCGAGTACTGGGACAGTCCTTGATTTCATCAACGATTTGCTAGGATGGTTCGTCGATTAGTCGATGGACCGTCGATCCTTCCATCGCCCAACACTTAATTAGAATACCCCGAGTTTCTTCCAGATGGCTGAACCTTCTATCGACAGTTACCACTAACGGTCATTTAATAATCGGAACAGCTTAACTTGGGATGCATATTAAATTAATGAAACTAAAGTATTTACATCATCAAGACATGAGGGTTGAAGGTATTTCATACATACTTTTCTTAGTTCCTGTTGGTTTGTGTACGAAACTAGGCAAAAGAAAAACCATACAAGGTCAAAGGGTAGTGTTAGTATAGTTTTTATTTTACAAATGCTCATACACCACATATACCTTTAAATAATTCAAATCTATGAATTAAGTCAAATATATAATTAAGCCAATTTCAAATAGTTTTAAAATAACAGTTTTTTTGAGGGTAATAAAAAGTTTATTCTAATTAAATTAATATGAGTACAAAAAAATTATGTTAGGTGATATAAAGTCAATAAGTGACCGTTGTACAACCATGGGACGCGAGGGGTGCCTAACAACTTACCCCTCCGGTAAACAGAATTCCCGCTAACCAATTTATAGTTTGCAAAAAAATAAAATCGAGCAATTTTCTTTTGATTAGGGATTTAAATAAGGGATCTCGAACACCAAAACTCAATGCGAAGGATGTGACTGAATAAGAAATCATTTTTCCCCAAAAATGTCACTTTCATGGAAAAAAAAAAACTCTTTTTATTTCAAAACAAATAAAATATATAAAAAAATATTGAGAGAAAAAAAGGGGCGTGACAACACAAGTAAGAAATTGTTTTGTAAAAGTATTTAATATACTCTTTTTTGTTTTATGTTGTTAGATATATTTTTAAAAAATTAATAGTTAATTATTTTGAGGAAAGGAATTTCTATTTTTTAGCTTTGTAAATGGTTTTTTTAGCAAATCTACAACTAGTCAGAGCATCTAGCGGGTATTGACAATAAAAAGATATTAATAGGGAAATGTACAAGGAAGGAAGAGATAACGTCTTACCTACTAGTCAATCTGAGATAAGAAGTCTCTACTAATTAACGAGGAATCGGAGAACATATGAACTAGAGCAAACTAGTATTTCTATGATAATAACCGAGTTATAATCCTCACTACGATGATATTAAAAATAGGATGATTTCAGTAATTCATAGAAAATCAAGAATAAATGAGAAATTTATCAACTCATTTTTATTTCATATAACTTTGACCTAAAAAAGGATAGTTTGCCCCATTAACGTATCTAACGTTATTTCTTCATATATTTTCTCAAATATTTCTAACAATTGAATGTGATAATTTATAACTTTCTTGTGGATTTGTTTTATCATGACAAGAGTCGTGGAACATTGTCACTATAGTTTGCTTTGCCAGTATCCAACCATTAGGGCCCCTTGGAGATAATTCCTCATCACCTTACACCACCTATGTTGTCTTCCATATGTCTTTTTTTTTCATTTTGCGTGCTCCACTTCATTTGTGTGTAGGTAAATTGATCCCTATCCATAGTAACCTTATCAAATTCATCTATCCTAACACTCATGTCTGAAATCATCCCTATCAAAACAATTTAACTACCCAAGTCAAGGAAGAATATACTATTATAAAGTTCACTGTCGTATCACTCAATTAGATGAAGTATCTAAGACGCCAGGTAGCCTTTTCTTCTTGTAGAATAAATTCGAGTGTTTCAGGGCGTATACTTTAACGACTCACGTGAAGGGGTATTGTCTATCTACCTCAACTAAATTTTCCCATCTTGAAGCACTCCGTGTCACCTGTTTTTCCGTAGCTTGATTTAATCGGTGGTAGTATCTCCTGATTAAAAGAAAAATGGCCAGCGGTATTTGGATTGATTTATTTTCCATCATCTCCTCTAATACCATGGATACTTGATGTGTCACAAGAACTTGTATCGTATGATCAATGTGGTAGCATTGTTTCACTTTGCTCTATTGATCAAGCGGCTTTCCAAGTCTAGATGTATTCCAAGATCAGGAGAAAATGTTAGAGACCACGTCGTAATCCTTCTTATTGTGAAAAAAAATTATCATTCGCCAACACATCAATTTGACTAATTTCCACATTAATAGTAAATCTATCAAGATCCAAGTCATTTAGAATTATGTTGGTGCAAATATCTTTAATTTTTTGAAGGATTTAAGAGTCAATAGTTTTTTTAATAGTCAGACCATAACTCGTTGGTCTTGCTGGTTTTTTTCTGCAAATAGAGGAGCATGTTTTCTTCATATGCTTTAAATTAGTTAACATTACTGCATTAGCATTGCCCAACGCTCCATCGTTCATAAATCTAGATGATACATGTCGTGTAGAGACTTATGATATAACAATGAAACTCTCGGAGTTATTATGCTGCATTATTTTTTTCCAACTGACCTCCAATATGTATTGCGCTCGTTTGAAGAACCTGCCTGTCCAGCGATATGTTTCTCTTTTATTTTACCTAGTTCGATGTTCCAATATCTTCTTTAAGCCCAAAGTTGCTGTAAAAAGCAGGATACCGGGTTGTGTTAACTCTTTATAACTAGTTACATTAGGGTGTGTTTCTGCA
Source organism: Solanum habrochaites (assembly GCA_027704765.1). Lineage (NCBI taxonomy): Eukaryota > Viridiplantae > Streptophyta > Magnoliopsida > Solanales > Solanaceae > Solanum > Solanum habrochaites. The sequence continues at coordinate 4,058 of JAKWJA010002116.1, forward strand.
TTGTTTAAGGTTTTATCCACTAATTTTTTCAGAATTGATGTTCTAGACTAATTGGTAATGTTTACCTCTCTTTAAAAGTTGTGAATAGAGAACTTTCTCTTTGATAACAAAAATGATCGCAATCTCGTTCAAACTTTTTCTCGGTTATTTTTAGTTCGTTTTAAAAATAACCTCGATCCTCAAAAAGTGTGAGAATAGATTCATCATCCTGTGACCCTGACTTTTACAGTATATTGACAGTGCAAGGGAGATTGTCAAAGCGACACTTTGGGTAACACTCATTACTTCGTAGTAGCCCAAAAAATTATAAGAAGCTAAAATTTATCATTTTTGGAAAGAGTAGAAAATTTGGGAAAATCAGTACTAAGTTAAGAAGGCGTCTTTTGGTCTTTTAATACGTTCATAACTTCTAGATCTGAGGGAGTAAGAGTCTGTTTTTTTATATGGTTGGAAATCTCCGTGAAATATATCTTTCAAACGCCTTCAAGTTTATGAATTTTTCATCTCATAAGAGGGAGATATGCCTATCGGAAGTTGGGCTTTTGGATTAGGGAAGGTCCCAATCCGGATTTTAGTAATGGTAAAGTGCCCTTTTGACCCAACTATTTCCTAATTTGTTTTAATGTTTTATTAGGGGTAAAACTAAGCCTTAATTAATTTTTAGAAAAGTTAATCACGCTTAGGGCTTGTGTAAAAGTTAAAAGGAAAGCAAGAAGAAGGGGAAGACCTAGAATTCATCTAGAACGCCAAGTTCTTTGAGTGGAATGCATCGGAGGTGATATCTATTTAGGTGTGAGACATATATCTGTGTTGGGGTTTAGTTGCCCCAGGCACAAACTTTTTCAACTAAGAAAATTTTGAGTATTTTGAATGATAAATTTGAAGCTCTTAGAAGAAACATTCATTGAACTTTTGTTGTGTTGAGTTGTGTATTATTTCCCTTAGTTGATTTGATTTATATTCAGGGTTGTTTTTTAACAGGTATAATCTATTGTTAATTGGGTTATTAGTGATACTAACGATTGGAGAAAGATCCATCAAAGTTAAATGTTCAGAGTAGAAAAGGAGAAGAAGAAAGAAGAAAATAATGTCGGAGAGGCCCGGGCTTCGGAGCACCAAAATGCTGTACCCTAGGACAGTTCGTATCCTTCAAGGCTTGTGTGCACATGCAGCCATTGGCCCCTCAGGAGAGCTGTTTTCATATGATCTCCCACACACGCATGTAAGAGTACGAATGACGCCTGGAACCCCATTCTTTCCCCATATTTTTCACTAGTTAGTTCGAAGAGATTTGGATTAATGAAAAACTCGTAGTCGTAAAATATTCTAATTGCGGTAATATAAAAACATATAATGAAATCAATTCCATAAATAAAGAACCTCCATTCTTTAATCGAATTCAAGAAAAGTTAAGATCAAAGTTTATTAAGTTAAGTTTTAAGGCTAAGAACTAAGTCAAAGTAAAGTTGTTAAGGTTTCCAAGAGTCTTATTTAAGTGTTTTAACATCTTATTAAGACTCAAGTAATCCCTAAAGAGTTGATTAAGATCAAAAGTTTCAAGTCAAGCAAAGAGTAAAGAGTTGATTTTATTTCTCAAAGGATACAAGGGAACTAAGAATTACCTAGAAAGTTTATAAATGATTTTACATTTCAGTTAAAAGGAAACTAAGATTTCCCAGAAAAGCTTTTAACAAGAAAATGGAATATTAATTCCAAGAGATCTTTTAAAGGTAACTGTTGAGCAATTATCTCAACCCAAAGAAAGGAAGTTATTTTAAAATCATGAGCTATGTATGCATTGGGCAGATTTATGAGCACGATGTGGTATAAGACTTAATTTATCTAAGACCCATGTAAATATCTTGTAGATCATGGGTGCTTATCGGGTAATACTCTGATGATCATTAAGTTAAGGCTAGTGGATCAACAAAAGTTAAGGAGGTGCTATGGTATGGACAATGGGATATGACCATTTCATTCATGTTGGCAAGACGTTGTATCACAAATTAGAGCTATAGTGGTGGTGTAGGTCAAAGATTCTCCCACAAAAACTTTATTATTTTCATATAAAATTAAAGTTGATTTTTATTGGCAATTTATGTATGAACTAAATATTTTTATTATTTTATATGAATTGAGTTGAGTATTCATGAGTTGAGCATATCGAAGGTAACTTCATCTTATTCTTATTAAGTTTAACTTATTGTTAGCAATCAAACTCACTTACTCGTACATTCAATGTACTGATGTTAGTGGTGAGCCTCGTTGCATTCTGGATGATCTTTGTTATTGCTTTCCAGTATTTTCATCAAAGAATGTTGTGGGGGTTGTGCCGACATTCAACATAGTATATTTAGAGGCTTTATAGATGAATAGTAAGTCATTTAGTTAAGTTTTTAGTCTATTTATTTTATTATCTATTCTGTCTGTAGACGTAGCCTTGTTCGGTTTCAGCTTATTTGGTTCAGCACCCCCCAATGGCATTAGGTTTAACCCACTCTCCAGCATTCATAAATCTAGACCGGTAAACTTTCATGTCAACTTTCTGATCTACACTCATCCATCATCCGCCCCGATCCCATCCCCATCCCCGACCCGGCTCCCCTCCGACTCCCCGCTCACCCCATCATCCCCTCCCAATCACCCCCCATGCCCCAACTCCCCCCCGAATCTGATCCCCTACTATCCCACCGACATCTGCCGCTTCCCATTCTCCGCTCCACATCCCGCCACCCGCACCTCATCCCTGCCCCCATGTCCGCCCCTAATTCCTCCACCACTCGCCCGACCGCCGGGACCTCCCACACGTGCTTCCATCGGACTCCCTGAACCTCCGACTCCCAGCATCAACGCCCCACCTGCGACTAGTTTGTCGACCCGTCGAGCCTGCAGCTCCGACTCCCCAACTCGACCGCCACCCCCAAACACTCGCCCCCTCCTCGCTAAGCCACACCCCCTGGGCGGGTCAGGCACAGGCGCTCTCCCCGTCCTCCCAGGTCTAACAGCCACCGGCTCGCAGTTCACAGCACCTCCGTCTAACAACCAGGCCCCCCGCCGCCGAAGCCCTCAACCGCTCCCCCCGGAATCCCACTCGCACTCCCCGCTCTTCTTACTCGTTTCCTTCATTTTTATGTCGAAGTTCGACATTCATATGTATAGGAGTGTGAAACCCCTTTTGCAGCCACAAACCCAAGTTGCTTTTGTTTATTTATCCTACTAGTCAGACTTTCCAATACTTCAATAAGCGCAAGTGTTGCAGTAAGAAGCAGGATGCCTTTGTGTGTTAACTATTTGCTTTACTAGTTGGTTGGTAGCTGTGCTTCGTCTTTTAAAGTCCTGTACATCTATCTTTCCAGAATTCATGTTAGATAAATTTGGAAATGTTAGCTCTTCCCCCCTTTCCTAGTTTGGTCTATAAGAAGGAAACTTATTTTTTCCTCATACCCAAAAGTTGATTGGTAATCGGTTTCAACATTAGTCGTTATTTTTTTCATTGCCCCAATCCACCTTTGATCTCCATAGTCCCATCTACAGTCCTTTCTCCTTGTTACCCAGCAGACACTTTTTTACATATTTGCAGTTGGTAATTTTTTCATAGACTATTTGTAACACTCCTCCTCGTGATTGGTCCAATAAATTTCTATGAAACTAAACCTCTCATTTTTTTGAAAGCATAGGAAAAATTGGAAAATTTCATAGGTTAAGAAAATGAGTTTTTGGTCATTTTGAAATGGCCATACCTTCTAGATAAGGAGTAGTTAGATTCAGTTCTTTATATGAATGTAAATCCATTGACGTGACACATTCCATGGCCCTCGTTTGTGTTCCCCGCGCCCCGATTTAAAAAGACCTCCCAGTTACAAATATTTTAATATCGGTAGAAGGACAGATTTCCTAAATGAGAAGTTGGAAATTTGGATTGGGGAAGGTCCCAATCCGGATTTTAGTAAGGGTAAATTGGTCTTTTCAAAGAACTATTTCGCAATTTTGTTTTAAAGGTTTCTTAGGAGGTAAAACAAAGCCTTACTGTCTGTTTTTTGGAAAACTTATCACGTTAGGGATTTGTATAAAAGAGTAGGAGAAGAAGAGATTGGAAAAGACAAAGAATTCCTCAAAATGGCAACGTATTTGAGTGGAATTCGTCAGGGGTGATCCTTATTAAGGTATAGAGATCTTTTTTCTATCGGTTTCATACAGACACACACTTACTTGTTGAATACAACAAGTTTTGAGTACATTGAATGATGAACATTGAAGTTTTTAGTGAACAATGTTTTAATTCTTATTGACTGTGATTTGTTATGCATTTAGTTGATTTTTTTCATTTTTTTGGGATGTCTTAAGGGTCTAATCTATTAAGTATAGAGGTAATATTAATCTACAGCGATTGGGGAAAATCCATGGAAGTTTAAATTGTTAACTTAGAAACGTGGAAAATACAAATTAAATCCCTTCCTTCCTGTCTGTTCCTGGGGGGGGCGCCACGCCCCCTCCTGACTCTCTTTCTCTCTAAGACCTATTATGCCGCAAAAGCCAGGGCCCCAAAAAGCCTGGATACCTTGTTATTACATCTTTTGTACTAGTTTTATGAACTTATGACCTAAAACTTCTAGTAATTCAACACTCCAAGGTACATCTAAAAATTATGAAATACATCCATAAATGAAATTCGGCTTACCTTCAATCCACAATCCAATTCAAGGAAAGTTAAAATCAAAGTCTAAGATGCTAAGAGTTAAGTCTTAAAGTTATGAAATAACTCAAAGTTAAGTTCTTAATGTTTACAAGAGTCTTATTTAAACATTTTAACTTCGTATCAATGCTCAAATTTCGAGTTATAGAAAGAGTAAAATTTGAAGTCTTTTCTTCAAAGAATTATGAGAGAACCAAGTATTTCCAAAATATTTGATTAAGATAAATGTTTCAAGTAAACCAAAGAGTAAATAGTTGAGTTCGTTTGTCAAAGGCTAGTAAGAGAACTACTGTATTTTCCTAAACGTTTATAAATAGTATACATTAAAAAAGAAAATGTTAAGAGAATCATAAGATTTCCCAAAATAGTTTTGAACAAGATAGGGAGCATTGAGTCCAAGAGATTTTTTGAAGATTATGTTTGAGAAATGAACTCAACTCATCCCAAGAAAGGAAATAAAATTTTTAAAACATGAGTTAAAATATATTTTGGGATATTATTGAGCTCAAAGTCGGGTAAGAGTTCAAATTAAATAAATCAACATTTAAAACATGTAGATATCATGGGTATTAAAGGGACATAATTTTTAGATATCATGGTAAGTTAAGCTCAGTGATCCACTAGTAATGACTTCTGTGGTACGGCAAGTAAATTACCCTTCTCTTCTGGTAGTGTGGGTAAGATGTTGTATCAACCACTTATGCTCATATACAACTAAGTTGAGTTTTGTTATTGTATTCCTTTAATGAAACTAAGTTGCTTTAATTTTTTTCATGTTTATAATGTATCACCTTATGTTTTAAATGACTTATATATGCAGTACTTTTTGAGTATTATGAGTTTGGTGGTGGTGCAAACAATGAAATTCATTTTTACTCTTATCAAGCTTTAGTGGTTTGTTAGCAATCCACCTCTCATACTTATTACCAATTCAATATACTTATGTCCAGTTTTGTCCTGCATAGTCTTAAAAAGTGTGACGGCATGTACGGAAGGAATCATTAATCCACTCCTCGTTGATTCCAGTTTGAGCACTTAAACATAAGTGGTGATCCTCCTTGTTATTCCGGGGAGTCCCCTTCGTCTTCCTTTCCCATCCAATTTGCCAGCCTCTTCAGGTAGGAATGTTTGTGGGATTTTGTTACAACATTCATTATAGTAGGTTTAGGGCTTCAAATAGACTGCCAGTCAGTCATGGGTAATTGCCATTTAGGTCCTTTTTATTTTTATTCTATAGATCTTATTTTTATATTTATGCCATCATCTAACAAAGACAATTAATTTAACTTTCGTTTGAGAATGTTTTTGTTTTATCATTGAGTATGTATTCTATTGAGTTAATTAAGATAGGTGAATGATTTGCTCAAGGACAAAAATGGTCATTCGGTGGCTTCCACGTCTAGGATGTATGCTCGGGGCGTCACAAACTTGGTATCATAGAACACAGTGTTCAAAAGTTTATGAAGTCCTGTCTATATAGTACTTGTCATTTGTGTGAATCTCACCACATCTTTAAGTAGTAGGGCTGCACATAAGAATTTCATTACTATTACTATTACTTACTTCGTTCATTTGTTAACGCTATTATTTCGTATATTACAATTCATAGCTAAACAAGTTTCCCTCTAATTGTACTTGCCACGTGTGTTTAGATAGTCATGCTTTCCACGTAGAGAATCATAGGTCTCCATCCATAAGGAGTCGTAGAAGAACTTGGAGGTAAAGCCACCTGTGTAATGCACTAGGAAAGTGTACCTTAAGGGAAGTTCAACCAATGGCTGAAGGTCCACTAGTATAATACAAATGTTAAGACAAGCGGTGAATACCAATGTAGGCACAAAGAGAGATCGATAAGAAAGGGGCAGACCTTCAATGGAAATATGGAATTTTTTAGGATGAACCCTGTCAAATACGCTTCAGAACGTGTTTTGAGGTGTGCAAATGTTGTTATATACTGCAAAGCTTCAACAATTACCTTAGGACTAAAGTAATATATGCAAGACTCTGGGTTCGATTGTTAATATGACGGGCATAGATAAGGTTGATGCTAGCAACAATATATCCCGAATGTATGGTCTTGTTAGGGGTTTGTTGAATAGCTTTACTATTGGGGTGTTTCTTCCCCTTCCCTAGAAAGAAATTAGGAGTGGCCTCTGAAATAGAAGTTCCTTGATTGTTTCATGAGTATGGTAAGAAATCAACCCAATTTTCTAAGCTATGCGCCTAATATTATTAGCGACATTTGAGCAAAATTTGTGAGTTGTTTCTTTTATGGGCTTTCCCTTTCCTAGGGGTCCGTAGCATCTCGAAAGATGTAAGAGAGGCAATGCTTTATCCAGTTGGAACCATGTAAATATTTGGATTTTAGGTTTATTGTGCAAGGAAGTTGAAGAGGAAAAGTTGAAGGTACAGAAAAGGTACCAGATATACTAAAGCCAAGATAGGATGAGTCCTAGGCAGTTAGAAAGATGATTCATTCAAATTGGCCGAACAATTTCAAAAATAGAAGGGGCATTACACCTATGCGTAATATCTTGTGCACAAGCGCCTAAAAACAGAGCCATGACTACACATTGTTAATTATATAATGTCACAAAACTATTTATATTATAGAATAGTTTTAAAGGACGTCGTGGCACAATGGGTAGTTGGGCTTGGTGAAGTTGCTAAGTTGTGGTAGAACCCACCTAGGAAATGTAGTGGAGGCGCAAAGATTTTTGCTTCAATTATGGAATTATAGTGTTTGTACGTAATTAGTACTTTCCCTTATAATAATCAAGGGGGGTGAATTCTGGCCAATAGAACTCATTGTTAATCAGTTGCTCAAATTCAGAATACACCTAGAGGATCCACTTCCTGCTACTGGCAGAAGGGGCAAACGTATTTTTATGCAATGCACTAGGCTCCAGAGGAGAGAGATCTCCTGATGTTCTCATGGGTTATGATAAAGTATCTACTCTTAGAATTCTTATTGCTTTTCTAGACCCAAGATTAGATCAAGTTTTTGTTGTTGTAACTCCTTATGTTGCAAATCATTTGATATTCTCACTAGGAACATTGTGAACCTGAGCTCTTGCGAAAACACAGAAGACAACCTTCTTATTTTTTTCGCGGTTCTGTCTTTTTGGTTTACCAAATGAGTAGCAGTTGGCTCAGGATCTTATGAAATACATTCAAGCCTACTTAGATATGTTTCTCCTATCACATTCATTAATAAATACCAAATATATTTGAAGGGTAATAAAGAAGATTATAGATCTATAACCTCATAATCGTACTTCCAAAGTTAATGTAAAAGGAGATATATGCCACGTTCTCCCTGTTTGAAGTTTTACCTTGAAGTGTGGCGGAATTCTTGGGCCCACACATTTTCGGTGACGTGATGAGAGTTGATGCCCAAATCTAGAATCATTGATAAGGGTTTAAATCTAATCTCGGCTCCCCCTTGACAAGTTAATCATAAAACAACAATTCAATGTCTAAAGCTTGTGATAAAAGCTTTTAGGAATTGAAAAGGTGAAGTACATCTCACATTTTGACTTTAATCAGAGGGTACTCAGGATGTCTGTGTTGTTTGTGATGTATCTTTAGAGTTTGATTTGGTGCTTTGTGGTTAATGCAAAAAGTGCAATGTTTTATAGCCTATAGCCCTCCAAATAGTCGAAAGTTCATGAAAGAATACCCAACCCATGACATGAATGACTATTGTGGTTTAACGTACGCCTTAAGATATGTCCATATTGATTAGTATTACAGCTCGGGACTGGGGCGTGGCTTTCCAAATTTTTTAAATCTTTACTTCCCCTCATCTCCTAAACACTGTGTTTTCCCTCTCCTGCCGCATTAACGAACAAGGTTCAGATCTAAGAGACAAAGGAGGTGGTTAGAACTACTCAGGAATTATGACATGAGTATTATTTACCACTCATGTAAGGATAATGTGGTTTTTGATTCCTTAAACTGGTTATCCATAGGGAGTACCGCCCATGTTCAAGAAGAAAAGAGGGAGTTAGCTAAAGATGTGCATAAACATTCATGTTTCGGAGTCAGACTTATGGATCTCACAGAAAGAGGGATAGTGGTGACTAATGGGTATGAATCATCAATACTTACTAAGGTTAAATAAAAGCAAGACCAAAACAACATTTTTCTTGATTTGACGGAAAATGTTCGTAAACAAAAAGTATTGGCTTTTGCACAAGGCGGAGATATTGTGCTAAAGTACTAAGTTAGATTATATGTTGGTTGGACTCAACAAGAGATTGGATCATATAGGAGTACATTCCAGCTTAACATACTCTATTTGTCGAGTTCCACCGAGATGTACGGCAATTTTGGGAATGAGGTATATTTTGGGAGTCATGAAGGACATTGTAATTTGTTGCCAAGGGTGCCCAAATTATAACATGTGAAGTAGAGCACAAAAAATCCTATAGAATGTCTAGACTACAAAAAACATCCAGAATGGAAGTGCTGAGATTAATTTTATGGCATATATCAAATGCTTCCAAAGATCTCGCGTGTACATGATTATACTTAACGGTATTGTCAATTAAATACAAAATACTAGCCCATTTTTTTCCTCCGGGTGAGGAGGGACTACCCATCACCCATTCAGCTTAGGATTATTGCTAAGCTTTACAATAAAGAAGTGGTAAGACATGGGGAGTTTTCTGGTCCCTCCCATTATTTGCAGATAGAGGTGCACAATTTTTCTACTTTGTACGCTCAAATTATACTTACCTAAAGAAGTATAAGCGGTAGTATCAAGTGAAGAACCCAATTGCTAGGTTTGGGTCGATCCCACGAAGAAAATGGTTTATACTTAACTTTAGTCTATGATTACGTCTATTGAGTAAAGTCCTTTTCGAAAACAGATAATTTAAATGGGGAGGGGGGGTTAAAACAACTGTTTTCAATTATTTCTAAGTAAAAAAGTAGGAAGATTAAAGCTTTGTTTTTTATCAATTGACGAGAGAAACAAGGTGTTTATTGTTTCCCATAGGTTCATAACGTTTAATCCTAGGTCTATATAATTCTTTCCCTAGTGTCTTCATGCAAAGCGGTTAGTTATGTATCTCTAATTCCTTGGAAGAGCAACTAACAAAATTTTCCACTCTGTACCCCCTTTGGTTCCGCTACATTTGTCCTATCTTTACTAAACATTAACATTAACCTAATATTAGCCATCATATTCGATGTATTCTCTAGTACTACTTTGGCACCAATTGGAAACTATCTATTAGAATGGTATATAATAAATATTTGTTTTGCAAATTCGTTTTTTCCTAAAAAACTACTACCTAGTCCATCAAGTAGAAATAGGAATGTGCTCACGCGTGCAACTCCGTTAAAAAGTCTTTTGAACAAAATAATTAATCAATACTGCAAGGACCTATTCTAGAATTCTTATATATCGTAGATTTTACCTTGTTAATCACACATGGTTCCCCACCCTAGTTGTGATTAAGTTGCCGCCTAGAAAATAATCATTCGTGTTGTTAAAGTAAACAAGAATTCATGTACTTATTTTTGAAAAGTTTGAAGAAAATCTTGAAATAACACTTGAACTTAATTAAACTAATCTTGAGAATCGAATTCTTCCGAAACTTGATGTAATTTCCGAAAATCCCGGTTCAACTTCCATAACAAGAGTAATGTAGGTGAAAAAAACAAAAGCTAACCGAACTATAATGGTTTTAATTAAACGCCTATTTTTTTAATAATAAAGACTTAAAATTAAAGGAGTTCTAAATAAGGAAAGTCTATCAAGAAACACGTCTTCAATCGACGGCACAACTAATAGTCACGTCGATTGAACACACAGTGCCATGTTCCCTCCATAGGTTCATACTTTAGAATCGTTTTTTTTTGCAGCCTTCATTCCTACTAGCAGTCTCGGGTTAGTGGGAAACTAATCACGATCTGATCAACGATTTCCAAGGACGGTCCCTGTCATCCCTCGACGGACCGTTGAATCTTTGTAGCCCACACTGTCAGAATTCCCTGAGTTGCTTCTAGATGCTTTGTTGACCTCCAGTCGAGGACCACACCCTACGAACCATCATGGGAACGACGGGTCGTCAATGGCTTGTGAGTCATCTCTTCTCTTCTGCAACAATCCTCCTACACTTTTTTTTGGACCGACTTTCCTGCAAAATATAGCAAATACCATTATAGTTACTAAAAAAGTCCTAGACGACCAACACACTAAACTTAAGAAAAGCATAAAATGTACTGACACCACCATGTATATAGAGTTAAGGAGTTAACGAGAGGGGCGGGTTGAAGGGTGACAATTGAACGTAGTAGGGGAGGTGGCGAGATCGGAAGGTGAGGGCGCGCCAAACGTGTGGAGTATTACGTGAAGCAGGTGGGAGAGAAGGGGGGTGTGAAGTGGGGAGGTGTGGGTATGAGGAGGGGAGTCCAATGTGGGAAGATGTGGGGTGCACAGGTGGGGGGGGGGGGGGGGGGGGTTGGTGGGTTGGGTGAGGAGGGGGTGGGGGTGGGGGAAAGGGTGTGGAATGAATGAAAAAGGGCTGGGTCAGCTAGGGTGTGTGGAGGGGAGTGAAGGGAAAGTAAGAATGGGGTTTGGGAGGGAAAGGTGGTGGTGGACGGGGGTGGGGTTAGTAGAGAGAAAGAAAATTAGCGAAGTCGGGAAGCAGGCGGTGTAATGAGGTGTAACATTAAAGTGTGGGAGGACGCGAGACGAAAGGGGGGAACTTCGGGGTTAGGGCGGATGAAGGGACGTGTGCTTGTAGGTAAACCCTTAAGTTTAAAATTGTGTTGTTTGTCTCCTCAGCGACGCACTATGACTCACCACAACAACCTTTGGCAAAGTATCTTATTTAAGCTTTCGCGATCATAATGTGGCGATTAATCGTTGATTGTTTTTCATTTCCTTTAACGTATTTTATATCTTAGGATCATTCATGTTAATCAGACGCATGAACAGACTCAACCACAACGCCGACCCCTGGCGCAGGGCTCTTACTTTTTTATCTCTCACAAAGGGGCAACAACTCTCCAATATTCAACTAGTGTTTCTCACTTCAAAAAGATAAAGCCTAATCGGGCTTCTGCCTACTCCTTTTTCATAGGTGATTTAAAATTTAAGAAGTACGAGGATCATTATTAACCCTCACTCTAAAGCAAACTCACACCTACTGATACTTATCTCCATAGAGGATTCCCTTATTTTTCACTATATTAAATTCACCATAATTAGACTTTAGGATCACAATAAAAACTTTAATGGCCTATAACATAGGCCTTAGGGTCATGTATGGGACATATAGATACATTTTAGTGAAATTGTTTTTCCCATCCCCTCCTTGAAATTACGGCTTAAACGTCCTAGTTTTTTTCGTTGTCCTGATATTCCCTACGCCTTCCATATTGTAGTATTTTCTTTGCCCGGCCTTGTTTTCCTCCTCCTCCTTTCTTTAATTCGTTTGTGCAATGACTGTTCGTTTATTATTATTATTTTTTTTTACTTCCAAAGTTTTCATTGTTAATTTCAAATTTGATTATACACTTCTCTGTATTCCACTTATTTCTTTTCTTTTTTTTCTTTCACATAAGCTTTTAAATAGTCAAACGTTGTTAAGGAGTCTTCACCTTATTCCATAATCGGAACCCCCGGCGCCTCTCGCTTCTATATCGTTCTTACCTCCCGTCGTTCTCCCTTCGTCATAGTGTATCCTAACCTCGCTCTATCTTCATGACTAATAGTCGAGTTAAACAAAACCCAAGGTTTGGGTCAAGGCGTAAGATGATATTGGTTTCTCATTAGGGAACCCTCAACTTAATGATTCTTTCATAAGTATTGATGTGAACCAATGTGGCCTAAAGTCGTATACTTCTTGAAATCCAACCATCCCACTCGACGAAAAAAACTACTTCTTTTGCCTAACGTTTTTCTTTAGCATTTTGATAGGTTTTTGCATTAATTATTTTTTTCGTGTGAGGTTCTCTTCATGTGCAAGAAATTATTTTTTGTCAGTTTCCGTACTTATACCTTTTAGTTACAGTGCGCCCGGCCCCCCGGTCACAAGAGTCGAACAAACGTTGAAGCAAGCTGCGCGTGGCGCGCGTCGTTTCTGCCTTCGGCCGTTTTCGTATCGGCTTCGTCCCCCTCGGCCTCCCCTCCCCTTACCTACCTTTCGTGCTTTTCTTCGCTTTTGCTCCCTGCCCCCCCGTCCCTTTCCCCCCCTCCTCTTCGTCCCCCCTCCCGCCTCCTTTCCCTTTCCTTCCTCTTCCGTTGTCTCCCCCGCCCGTGTGTTCGAGTCGTTTTGAGAGCAGCAGATTTTTAATTTCTGGAAACTACTGGCTGAGGGTCGACGGACCCCACGACGGTCCGTCATGGCAAACGTACCGCGAGGGGGGCTCTCCCAAAACACTTTGAGAATCTGAAATTTTGGTATCGAGATCACTATCGGAACGTTCCACGCACGACCGGGGTGCAGGACGACCGTCTCATCTGACTTGGTCCCCCCCCCCCGTTCACTGACCTTATTACTGATCTGGCCGTCTAACAATTTTGTGACGGAAAGTAGTAGGAATGGCCGTCGCATGCCTACGGGCCGTCACAGACGCGTAATCCCAGTAGGGGTGAAATTCTTTTAAGGTTTTTAAAAGTGGGCATTTATGGACTTTTCATGCTTAATATTATTAAGTTTACTGGTTGCATATTAATAATACTCAATTTCCTTTCTTGAGAGTTTAAAGGGATAACCTTAAATTAATTAGTGGGTTCTTTTATAACATCTTTTTATACTTAATTATAATGTTATTAGGGTAAAGAAAGAGGTTTTGAATATAAAAATTAAAGAACAGAGAGAGAGGGCATTCACTAACGAGATAATTATAGAATAACGAAGAGGAAAGCAAAGAAGACTTTGAAGATTAGCTTGCTTGATCAACGAATTCTTCGGTTGTAGGGTAGGTTATAGGTGTTTAATGTCTATTCGTATTAAACCTCTAATAGCGAATGATATGTATTGAGTAGTATGAAACTCGCTCCTATATGCTTAATTGTATATTTGATAAATATGATTCCAAAATTGTGATAGGATAAGCATGATGAAGCCTATTTGAATCCTAATCTTGAAAAACCCTATTCTGGTCCTTGTTAATGAATTGATTATGCCGTTACAAAATAAGGCTTGATAACTAAAGGGGTGATATTATGTGGGATAGTGTCCGAACCGACCGTAATGTTAAGTGGACTGGTGTCACGAACCGACACGGAGAATTAGGGGGATCGGGTTCCATTAACCGATCACGTAGATTAGTGGATCGGGTGTCACGAACCGCACTAGTATTAGTGGATCGGGTTGTCACGAACCGACACGTAGAATTAGGGGAGTCAGGTGGTGTCACGAACCACACGTAAATTAGGGGGATCGGGTGTCCACGAACCAACACTAGAATTAGGGAACGTGTGTGTCCCAGAACCGAGACGAGTGATATGGAGCGGAGTTTCACACGTACCGAACAGGAGAGAAAATAAACATAATGAATGCTTGAAAGATGTTAATATTCTCAATCTAAAGAACCTAATTTCCAAAATGGGTGATGGTCACTGAGGCCGTGAGTTCCTCATGGGTTGAACTTGGCGGTGCTTATTAATGAGTGTAGCTTGATGTTGGTTTTCTCCCATGTTTGGCACATTCATTGTCGTTGCTTTCCTGCTCCTTCTTTTCTCTATCACTGTCTTTTCTCTTTGCTTGCCGCTGAAACCTACTCAGTACTCGTGTTTTTGGGGTAACTGACCCCTACTTTTATGTTTCTTTCTTTGTATATGTGGAGTGTCATCAAAACATAAAAAATACCGTCGCCTTCACCTCCGACCAGCAACTCTAAGCCAAGTCCTTCATTAAACCAGATTTCACATGGTGGCTATGCTTTCTATCTTGGACTGGATCTCTTCGTCATGTCCTTGAGAATGCCTTGAATTTCCGGCATGGACTAGCTTTTGTTTATTTTTCTATATACTCTTAGTTTTTTAGGTAATTTAAATAATCCATAGATGTCTGTGGGTGTTGTGGTTATGACTTCCAATTTTTGGGGAAGACTCGATGTTAATTTTTAGAGTTATTGAATTGGTTGGGTGTTTCATTATTAGTTTTTAAGTCTTGTTCCCATTGTTTGTTATATTTATGGTCGACGTTGGGAATTGGATGGGGTTGTTGTTCCCTCACATAGTAGGATTAAGTGTGGGTGCCCCAGTCGCGGCCCAGGTTGTTGGTCCGTGACAAACCTGGGATCAGAGCATTAGGGGGGGTGTTCGTTGGTCTCATCACACAAGAACAGGTCTGTAGAGTTCTTAAGGAACGGTATGTGGGACGCCTTTACTTTTTTTTTGAGGTCTATAGACTTTAGAAAACTCCGTCCTTTTCTTCTTTTTCGTCTATTACTTGGATCGCAATTGGTATCTATGTTATACAAATTGTTATCTGACCATCTTCAACCTATTTCAGCAGATGGTTAAAAACTAGAGCAACAACGACTAAAAACGCCAACACCACACCATCGGGCAAGACAAGAGCGTCAGAGCCAGCATTGGGCTTCAAGCTCGAAGAGGAAGTATGGACCAGAGTCCGTGGAAATGTCCGGTGGGAATGAAGTCCTCTAGAGAAGGAGGCGAGCACCTAGCCAATCGGGTCCTAGGGAGGGTGACTCCTCCACCGACCGGAGGAGTAGTAAGAGAAGGTGAAGAAGGGGAAACTGAAGCAAGTGGCACAATGAGGAACTATCACCCCAACCTACCACCCCAGAGAATGATCATCAGTTTCTCTGCTTATCTTAGGATCTTATCGGGGTTAATCTGATCTTGTGGTCAGACACCTCCAGTGTTTTCCTGCACCGCACCTCAGGGTGTTGGTGCGGCCGGATGTTACAACAATGCAACTACTTATGGCCCGCGCGCTAGGTGTTGGATGCCCTCATTGGAAATAGGCATGTTGCCCCAGAGGGCAATCGTTGACTACAGGGCCTAATAATGATAACATGATCAACAGGCATATACTTTTCAGTATGTTCTTGAAAAATTGAAACCTGCCAGTCTTCAAGTGCTGAATTGAGGAATTCCTACGATTTACGTAACTGGTTGACGGTTCCTGAGCTTACTACACAAGATTGGTTAGTAGAAACTGTGTCACGCAAAAAACGCGAGCCCGGGACTGCAACCCACATTTACCCCAATCCTATGTGATCGAACCACCATCTAAACCTTATCATTTTCAATTTAATATCATCATAATACTGGCGGGAAGACCTGAACTCATAAAATAAAAGAAACGATTCAATAACTTTCTTACAATCACACAATCTATTAAATTCCCGCCAAAATCTGGAAGTCACCGACCACAGAACATCTATGATCAATTTACAACTAATATATTCTAAGAAGCTAAAACACGATAAAGCTTATCTATGGCCGACACTTCAAGTGCATCAAGACAACGAGGAAGAGATCCATTCCACGCTAGGAGACATTAGCTCACCCTAATATCCGGTTGTGGCGAAGACCTGGCTAGAATTACTGTTGAGTCGAAGATGACGGTGCGTTTGCCTGCATACCGACAAATAACAAAGAAACATAAAATGCGGGGGTCATTAAACCACATACGAGTGACATATCATCGGGCAAACTCAAAATAGAAAACACCAATTAATTTCAGATAATATCATAAAATCCAACTCATATATTCCCCGTAACATTGATAACAACAAGATAACAAAACATCATTTATAGTATCACCCCACCGATACATATCTATGGGGCCTCCACACCATAAACGCTTTGGGAAA
>JAKWJA010002117.1:0-26295 GCA_027704765.1 Solanum habrochaites
CCATATCGCCATGGAATGAACACATGGTGGTTCGGACGATGTAGGGCGTGGCATGCACATCATCGCACTCGACGCTAGACAGAGTCGGATTGACGTCGACGTTGAGATGCCTCATTTCACGTGGACAGCACACACGGTCGGACGAGTCGACGTGGCATGCTATCATCGCCTTGGAAAGTTACACATGATCAAACAAACATCGGGTTGTGGAATGTTATCATCGCCCTTGGAAAAAACACGAGCGGACCACGTAGGGCATGGCATGCCATCACGACCTTTGGGCGACAATACGGTTGCAGGAGTTGGGTTTGTGGCATGACATTATCGCCTTGTGAAAACAAACAAACATGTCGGGTGGTGACATTCCATTCTTGACCTTGAGGCAGCAAAACCAACGGTCGGATGACGTTGGGCGTCGTAGGCATGCCATCAGTGCCCTAGGGGCAGAACAAAGCGTCTGAAAATGTCCGGCGTGGCATGCAATCATTCCCTAGGACATTCACATAAGGTCGGACGACGTCGGGAATGCATGCCATCATCCCCCCCCCCCCCCCCCCCCCCCCCCCCCCCTCCTTGCCTTTGGGCAAAAACACATGGTCTACTACGACGGGTGTGGCATGCAATCAGATACCTTCAAAAAATCACATTTAAGTTGACAACATCGATGTTTCATGCTATCGTTTGTCTTTGGGGACTGTATACACGGCGGTCGGACAACGTCAGGGCATGGCATTCCCGCATGTCCCTGGGACAATTTAAAACTGTCAGACGACATCGGGGCAAGGCATCCATCATCGCCTTGGACAACGTACGTAGGTTAGACGACGTCGTGCATGCATGTTTATCCATTTCAACTTGGGACAGTACACACGGTCAGATGATCTCGGTGACATGCCATCTTCACTTGATTTTATAAAAAAGGTCTATTAACACATTTAATTTTGAAACTTCCCCTAATATTAAGATAATTTAGCTGTATTGCTAAGCATCTATAAAAGATAATGATTTTTTAGGTTCGGAATAATACATTGGAACACATTTGAATGTTGAATTTTAATGTACATAACCAATTTTATGATAAAAAAAGCTTTTTAATCCCATTAAATTATATCATTTTCCATAGTTTTGCACACACGGTTGGCGACGTCAAGATAGATTGACATCATCACTTGAAAGGAACACCCGACGGACTACATCGGGCGTGGTATGCCATTTCACGCCCTTTGGTGAGGCAAAACACGATCAGACAATATCGGGCGTGGCTGCCATCATTCACCCTTGGATAGCAAAAACATGATCAAGACAAACAATCGGCGTGGCATGCCCTCATGGCCATTGGAAATATACAACCGGTCAGGACGACTTCGGCGGGACATTGGCCATCATCGCCCTTGGAAGTACCACGGTCTGATGACCTTCTAGCGTGGCAATGCATCTTCGCCCTTGGAAAGATAAACGATCAAATGGACATCCGGCGTGGCCATATCATTTTCCTTCGTAAACACACCGATTTGGACGACGTGCGGGCATGGGCATGTCCACATGGAGGAACTTAGGCAGCACCCAAGGTCGGATGACGTTAGGTTTTGCAGGCTATCATACACCATTGGGCTACACAAGACAGTGAATTAACCATCGGTCTAGATGGCTCACGGCCCTTGGTAGTAAACATTACATATGTCGAAAATACTTCGAGCGTGCATGCCATCATGAACATTGGCCCAACACTCACAGGTTGGCAAAATCGCCAATGACATGCAATTATCGCCCTTGAAAAACCTACATAGGAAAAAAACGCGGGTGTGGCGTGCCCATCATTGCCTTGGATAGGATACACGTTTAGAAAGACATTAGGCATGAAATTTATCTTCTCCCTTGGAAATGAAAACAACGGTCAGAAGCTGTGGGCGTGTGGAATGCTCTTCATCTCCTTCGGCAAGCACACACGGTTAGGATGATGTCGAGCATTAAATGCCATTATTGCCCTTCGGACAGCACCACCAATAGCGGATTGATGTCGATGGGCATGCCATCAAATATTTTGGGACTGCACAAAAGGATTGAAGACGAGCGTGGCATGCCACATAGAACCTTGTGCAGCAAACACAGGGTTTCGGACGACGTAGGCGTGGCATGTCGCACGCCCTTGGGGCATCACAGGAAGGTTGTAAGATCGTAGGGTGGATTCATGTCAGCGGCCTTTGGACATAACACCACGAATGCACGATGTCGAGCATGACATGCCATTATCGCGCAAGGGGACGACTCATAATGTGGACGACAGAAGCGTGTTGGTATGCCCCACATGGCCTATAGAAGCACAATCGAACGGACGATGTCGGGCGTTTATGCCATTTGAGCATTTGGGGGGAACAAGATGGTCGACGACGTTGGCAGGCAGGTCATCTTGCCCATTGATAGCACAAATGGTCGTACGACAGTCGAAGACGTGGCATGACATATCACCTTGGATTGTTTTATGAAACACGACGACTATGGATGGGCGTTGGACCAGCCATCCATCGCCTTGAGAAACAAAGAAGGTCGGGATATGTCGGGCGTGGCATTCCATCTCCAATTAGAATGAAAAAACATGGTTCGGACGATCGGTAGGGCGTTGCATGCCATCATTAAAGTTCGACCAACATAGACAGGGTCGGATGACGCTCCTATGGTGCATGCCATCCTTGACCTAGGAAGCCACACGATCGGACACGTGACCGTGGTATTGCCATCATCGCCATTTTGAATGATAACATGATTAAACGAATAGGGGTTGTGGCAGGTTATACTCACCCTTGGACAACACACACGATCGGACCACGTTTAGGGCGTGGCATGGCAACACGTCCTTTGGGAACACACAGGTTCCATGACGTTTGGCGTGGCATGCCATTCTAGCACTGGACACACACACAAACGAATATGGCGGGTTTGTGGTGATGTGGTGTTGACAGGCCATAATTGACCTTGAGCCGATCCACACAGGTGGATGCTGTTGGGCGTAGGCTGCCATCAGTGCCTTAGGGCGCACAAAAGGGCTGACAATGTTAGGCGTGCATGCAAATCATTTCCCTTGGACATCACATTACGGTCGACGACGTTGGGCGTGGCATGCAATTATTGCCTTTAGGAAAAGCCAATGATCAGGCCTTAGTCGGTGTTGGGATGCAATCATATACCTTGGAATTCACATACCGTTGAAAAAAACGTCGAGTGTTTTCATGCTATCGTCATTTTGGACATTCACAACGGTATAGACGGACGGCAGGCATGGCATTGCCCTATTATCGGCTCTTGTGCAGCAAAAGCTTTAAGAAGACGTGCGCGTGGCATGTTATATTGACTTGGACAGTACACAACGGTAAAACCGACGTTTCTAGCGTGACCATGCCATATCACCGATTTTATGAAAAATGTCTATTAACCCATTAAATTTTGAATTTCCCCTAATTTGAAGGATAATTATAATTCTTTTTGCTATGAATCTGATAAAAGAAAATAGATTTTTGAGTGCGGATACCTTTGTAAACATTTTTTAAAAAAAATGTAATTTTAATGTTAGATATCAATTTTATGATAAAAAGCTTTTATCCACGTTGGAATGAAATTAAATAGTTCCGCTAGTTCGTGAACACACAGTGGGACGGCGTCCACGCGTGCATTGCCGCATTGCCTTTTGGACAGCACACAGATTAGACAACATGGGCCGTGGCGTCCATCATAGCCCGGGCCCAAGGACACACGTCAAATGACATCGAAACGTGGAATGGAATTCATCGCCTTGGATAGTACACATCGGTGTTGGACGACGGCGGGCTGTGGCAAACATACTCGCCTTTAGACAGCACACATAGACGGACACCGTCGGGCTTGCATGTAATCATCACCCTTGGACGGCACATATGGCGTACTAGCTCAGGCGTGGCATGATATCATTGGCCTGGTAAGGAACCACCACGGTCGGTCGACGCGGGTGGAATGTTATTATCGCCTTTGGAATGCACCTACTCTCGGGAATATGTGGGAGCGACAATGGTTCAGCGCCCTCGGCAGCACACACGATCGGATTATGTCGAGCGTTAAATGCCATCATTCACATTGGAAAAAGAACACACGGTTGTCTACATCGGGCGTTGGCATGTGAAATCTAATTCTTGGACAACAAATGGTCGGACGAACGTGGGAGTAGTTTGCATGCCATCATTGCCTTTGGACAAACCAACACGACGAAAGGACATAGGTGTGGGAATGCTATCATCACCGGTCGACAATTTAAAAAATTGGTCGGACGCGTTAGGAGTGCATGACCATCATCGCCCTTGGAACAAGTACACAACCAGGAGGAACGTGTGTGGCATGTTATCATCGCCTTTGGAATGAACATACGATCGAACAACGTCGGGCATGGTATGCCATCATCGATCTTGGGAAGCACACGGTCGATGACGTCGGGCGTGACATGCTATCATTGCTCTTGGAAAGAAAACACAATCGGACAACATCGGGCGTGGCATGGAATAATCTCCCTTGGACAACACATACGGTCGAATGACTTTGGGCGTGGCATGCCATCATCACTTTTGGACTGCACACACAGTTAGACAGCGTCAGTCTTTGCATGCCCGCATGTCCCTTAGGCAGCATACACGGTCGAACAACGTCGGGCGTGGGATGCCATCATCGGCCACTGGAACAAATACACTAACAGACGGGATCGTCGGGCATGGCATGTTATCATCGCCCTTGATTAAAACACGGTCTGAAAACGCCATCAATGTGTGGCATTGCCGCATATCGTAGATTTTAAGAAAAATGTCCTTTAACCCATTAAATTTCAAATTTTCCATAATTTTGAAGAAAAATTATAATTCTTTATTGCTACGAATCTGATAAAAGAAAATAAGTTTTTGAATTTCGAATATCTTGGTAATACATTTGAGAATGTTAATTTTAATGTTAGATAATAAATTTTGTGATAAAAAGCTTTTTTTCTCGTTCAATTTTACATTTCCCCTAGTTTTTCACACTCGGTTGGACGATGTCGAGTGTGGCATGCCATCATTGCCCTTTGACAACACACATGATCAGACTACGTTGAGCATGGCATCCCATCATGGCCCTTTAGCAGCATACACAGTCGTACATTTTGCATGGCAGTGCCATCATCGCCCTTGGAATGCATACATGGTCGGATGACATCAGGCAAGGTGTGTCATCATTGCCCTTGAAAAGCATACAATCTCGGACGACATCGGGCATGGCTTGTTATCATCGCCCTTAGACAGCACACACGATCGGAGACAGAGGGCCGTGGAATGGAATTTGCAATGCCGTCAGGGGACCTTGGGGAACACAGCATTTGGATGATGTAGGTGAGTCAGTGGCAAGGCCTCATCGCCATAGGCAGGCACACACCGTCGGGACAAGTCTGGCGTTGACGTGACATGACATCTTTACCTTGGATAAACAACATTTAGGTGGGACGAGTCGGGCGTGTCATTGACATCATCACCCTGGACAGCATTTAAAAGGTCAGGACTAACGTAGGGCCTGGTGTTCCATCATAGCCCTTGGCACACATACGATCGGATGACGTCGGGCTGGAAGGCCATCATCCGACTTGGTGGACAGGCAACCATGAGCATGTTATTATCGCATATGTTAGATACACGATCGGATGGGTAAAAGAGTGACAGATCGCTCGAATCTTGGGCAATATTTACAGTCGAACGATGTCGAGATGGCATGCCATTCATCGTGCTTGGGCGCACAGGGCGGTCGGAAGACGTCAGGCGTGACATTCCATCATCCCCTTTAGTTAGCACAACAGCGGTCGGAGACATCGGGCATGACATGGATCATAATCTTGGACAACATACATCGGGTGTACAAGTTAGGCGTGGAAATGTCATCTCGGCCAGTGGACAGCATACACGGTTAGACGACGTTCGGCATAACATGTTATCATTGCCCTTGTGCAGAACACAAAGACGAACGACCTTGATTGTAGATTACATCATTGCCCTTGAGCGGCACACATGGGAGGACTACATAAGGCGTATCACGCTTTCATCAATCATGGTTGTCACATTCATACTAATCTAATATATCTTCTCGATTTTCCTATTGCATTGTACTATTCTTTCATTTTTAACTTTATACGGTGCGAAGCATATTATATTTCTAGTTTAACGTTTATATTATTGTATATTAATAAAAATATAATAATATTTTTTAAAAAAAAATTAACTAAATTAAGGGGACAGAATACACGATCGGACAAAGTCGGGCGTGGCATGCCCGCATGGTCCCTCGGCAACACACAGTCGTACAACCTCGAGCTTCGCATGCAATCGTTTCCCTTGGGCAGCATACACTGTTTGACGATGTCGTCGCATGGGAAGCCATTAATCATCCGCCCGTGGAAAGCCACACCGTCAACGACGTCGTGTGTGACCTGTTTTCAATCCCCTAGGACAACAAACACGATCCGACCAACGTAGCCCATGGCATGCCCATATGGCCCTTGGATTGCACATACGGTTCGGATGACATTAACAGGGCATGCCATTATTTCTGTTGCACACAATTGACGAAGCGGTCATGACTTCAATCATCCCCCCTTGGGGCAGCACACACGTGTCGGAACGACAATCGGAAGTGGCATACATCATCGCCCTTGGATATCATCTGGTCGACGACGTCGGGTGGGCCCATGCAATTTTTACCTTAGAACAAATAGTACGGTTGGACTACCTCTGCGGACGCGGAATTCCATCGTAACCCTTGGCAACACTACGGTCGGACAAGTTCTGGCAATGGCATGCATCATCGCACTTGGATAACCTACACGGTCAAAAGAACTCGGTGGTGGCCTTTCATATCATCCCTCTTAGATAGAACTACTTTCGGACTACGTCGGCCATGTGGCAGTGCAACTTCATGTCCTTGGGTTGCAACACTCTCGGACGGGTCCGGGCAAGGCATGCCATCTTCTCCGTTGGACAACATACGTTGGACAACGTCGGGTTGACCTTCCATTTTTGCCCTTGGAAAGCACACGTTGACGGATGAGGTATTGTCATATGCATGCGCATTCTTGCCCTTATAAAATTATACAATTCAACGACGTCGGAAGTGCATTCATCATCGTACTTGATACATCACGGTCGGATGATGACGGTAGTGGCAATCCCCCGCTATGGTCTTGGCAACCACCAGTCCGAATTGACTCCGGCCATGACATGCATCGCCTTTGGATAGCACACAACGTCAAACGTGTTGCGTGGCATGGCATCATCGCCTTTAAGACTACAAACAGGGAAAAAATGACGTTGGGCAGGCATGCCATCATCTCCCTTGGAACAGCATATGCAGTCGGATGCCGCGGTGCGTGCCATGCCATCATCGCCTTGGGAGTTACACCACGGTCGACCGAAGTCGGGCGTTAAATGCTATCATTACCCTTGGGCTGCACATACAGTCGGACTACATCGGGCGTTGCATGCCATCATTTCCCTTGGATAGCAACAAATGGCGTCCAACGTCGGGCCGTGGCTGTTATCATCTCCTTTTGTCAGCATACACTGACTTGAACGACCTCTGCCATGGGATTCGTTACATGGCCGTTTGGCTGCACATAAGTTTGGACGGCAGGGAGAGTGGCATGCCAACGTGGACCTTGGGCAGGACACCCAAAAGTTTTTTTTTTTTTTCGGAGACATAGGGTGTTACATACCATTATCACGGTGGGAAACACCAAGATCGGATGAACGTCCGGGCTTTGCATGCCATTTTTCCGCCTTTGGACAGAACACAAGGATGGACTACGTCGCGTGGGCATGCCATTATCAAGTTAACATCACAAACATTGGAATATCGTCAGGCGTGGCAATGCCATCATATACCTTGGGTATCACATACGGTCAGACTACTCCAGCCGTGCAATGCCATCATCAACCTTTGGAAGCACCCACGTCCGAACCATTGGCCGTGGCATACCATCATACCCTTTATAGCATGCACGGTCGATGATGACATGCGTTGCATCCCCATATGGTCCTTGGGCACACACCCGTCGGAACGCTGTCGGCATGACATGCATCGCCTGTAGAAGCACACACACTGTCAAACGATGTTTGACGTGGCATGGCATCATCGCCTTTGGACTACAAACACCAAGGGAAAACGACGCGTTGGGCATGCATGCATCATCTCCCTTTGACAGCATAGACAGTTCCCCCGGATGACGCGAGCTGCCATGCAATCATATACCTTGGACTACACATACGGGCGAAAGATGTGGGAGTGTGTCATGCTATCTCCGTCTTTGGACCTTCACCAACACGGTCGGATGACGTCCAGGCATGTGGCTGCCTGTGTTCTCTTGGGCAGCACACAACGGTCAGAGTCGTCGGGTAAGGCATGCCAGCATCTCCCTTGGCAACATATAGAGGTAAGACCGACGTTGCGCATGAATGTTTATTATTGACCTTGGACAGAACACACGGTCCAGATGACGTCTAGAAAGAACATTCCATCATCACCAATTTTAATGAAAAATGTCTATTAACCCCTAATTTGAATATATTTGTAATTCTTATATTTCTTTGCTAACGGATCGATAAAGAAAATAGATTTTTGCTTCGAATAACCTTGGTACACATTTGAGATTGGGATGTTAATGATGATTATACCATTTTATGATAAAAGCTTTTTAATCCCATTCAATTACATATTTCCCCTACTTTTTCCAAACACGTTGGGTGACGTCGAGCGTTGCATGAATCATAATACCTTTTGCTAGCACACATTATCGGACTACGTCGGCGTGGCATGACTCATCGCCTGGATAGCGAAACACGATGAGACACTTCGGGCGTATCTTTACATCGCCCTTGGATAGCATAACACGATCAGACAACATCGGGCGTGGCATGCCATCATGTCCATTGGGAAATACACACGGTTAGGCGACGTCGGCCATAGGAATGCCATCATCGCCCTTGGAATGTACACACGGTCGGATGACTTCGAGCGTGGCATGCCATCATCGCCCTTGGAAAGATACACAATCAAACGACGTCTGGCGTGACACATTGCTCTTCAAAAACAAAGACAATTGGACGACGTGCGGCATGGCATGTCTGTATGGAACTTAGGTAGCACACACAGTCGGATAACGTTAGGCGTCGCATGCTATCTTCGCCATAATGGGCAATGCACACGCGGTTTAAACTAACATCGGTCCCTCAGAATGCATTCATCGGCTTGGAAAACATACATGGTCGACTTGTCGCGTGTCGCATGCCATCATGAACCTTGGACCAACACACACTGTCGGAAAATATCGGGCTTGCAATGCCATTATCGCCCTGAACACAACAAAGGGAAAAAGACTCGGGTGTGGCTTACCATCATCGCCCTTGGGACATCATACAACGTTCAAAAGACCGTGGTCATGAAATAATTTTTCTCCTTTTGAATGCACACATGGTCAGATGATGTTGGACGTGGAAATGCTATCCTCTCCCTTTTGCAGCACACACAACGGTCGGATGAAAGTCGGGCTTAAATGCCCATTATTTCCTTTTGGACCGCACACACTTCGGATGATGTCAACGCGGCATGCCATCAAAGCCTTTGGACTACACCCACGACGAAGAACGGGCGTGGGCATGCCTCATAGACTTTTCGCACACACAGTCCGGACGACGTTAGGCGTAGCATGTCACATGGCCCTTGGCATACAGAGGTTCTAAAGATTTTCGGTGTAGCATGTCAGCGTCCCGTTGGACACCCACACGGATGAACGCGTCGAGCATGAATGCCATATCGCCCTTGGACTCTCATACTGTTGGACAACATGAAGCATGGGATGCCCACATGGCTCTTTGAAGCACCATGGTCGAACGAAGTCGGACGTTCATTCCATCTTCGCTTTCGGCAACTACACATGGTTCGGACGAGTCAGGCATGGCATGCATCTAGATCTTTGAGTGCGCAATGGTTGTACGACATCGATCGTGGCTGACATCATCCACCCTTCGACATGACAAATATAGGACTATGCGGGCGTGGCAGGCCATCCATCCCCTGACAACTCACAATGTCGGTATTGTCCGGGCGTGGCATGCCCTCTATCGCCATTAGAATGAACGCATGGTCGGACGATGTAGGGGTGGCATGCATCCCCCCCCCATCCGCAGTTCGACAACATAGACAGGGTAGTATGACGTGCTACGTGGCTGCCATTATTTTCCGTGGACATAACACACGGTTGGGACTACGTTCGACCGTCGTCATGCCATCTTCGCCATTGGAAAGTTACAGTGAGCCAACTGCATCGGTGTGGGGCATTTTCTCATCGCCCTTGGACACACACAACGATCGACCAGGTAGCGTGCCTTCCAGCATGGCCTTTGGGATACTACGGTAGCATTACGTTTGGCGTGGCATGTCAATTATCTCCCTTGTGACACCACAGAGAGACGATGTCGGGAGAGACATGACATCATTGACCCTTAAGCAGCACACACGGTCCGATTGACTTGGGCTTTGCATGCCCATCAGCGCCCTAGGGAAAATCACAACCGTCTGCAATCCCCGTGGCCATCATCATCTCTTTGGACATCAATACGGTCAGACGATGTCAGGCCTCTAATCTTTGACCGCTGCAGAAAACAAAAGTTGCAATTCCTCATTTCCTTTGGGCAAAACACATGGTCAGACTACGCGAGCGTTGCCATGCATCATATACCTTGGACTACACATATAGTTGCAAAACTCGAGTGTTTCATGCTATCGTCACACTTTTGGCCTTCACCAAACAACGGTCGGACGCGTCAGGCATTGGCATTCCCTCATTGTACCTTGGGCACAAACACTGTCAGATGCCATCGGCAAGGCATTCCATCATCGCCCTTGTAGAACATACAAGGTAAGACGACGTTGCGTCGTGTCATGTTACAATTGACTCTTGGACAGAACACCCGGTCATACGACGTCTAGAATGCAATTCCATCATAACGCCTTTTTTTTTGTATGAAAAATGTCCTATTAACCCCTAATTTTTGAAGTAATTGTATTCTTTATTGCTACAAATTTTATAAAAGAAATAGATTTTTTGAGTTTGGAATACCTTGGTCAACACATTTTAGTTGTGATTTTAATGTGATAGAATAATTTTTGATAAAAAGGTTTTTTGTGTATCCCATTCAATTACATATTTCCCCTACTTTTGCAACACGTTTGGACAGAACGTCGAGCGTGGAAGGCATCATAACCTTTTTGATAGCACACATATAGGACTACGTCGGGCGTGCATGACATCATCGCCCTTTGATAGCGAACCACTATTATACAATATCGGGCGTATCAGTTATCATCGCCCTTGGATAGCATAACACTATCATACAACATCTGCCGTGGCATGCCATCATGGGCCATTTGGTCAATAAACAGCGGTTAACGACTTCGGCCGTAGGAATGCCGATCATCGCCCTTGGAAGTACAAAACGGTCGAATGATTCGGCGTGGCATGCCATCATCACCTTGGCAAGATACACATCAAACACGTCTGGCGTGACCATTGCTCTTCAAAAACAAGACCTGGACGAGTCGTCATGGCATGTCTGCATGGAAACTTAGGTATCGACACACGGTCGGATAACGTTAGGGCGTCGCATGCTTCTTCTCCATTGGGATGCACAAGCGGTTAAATAACATCGGTCCTGATAATGCATCATCGCCCTTTGAAAACCTACATGGTTCGAACTTGTCCGAGCGTCGCATGCCATCATGACTTGGCCAACACACAACCCGGTCAGAAAATATCGGCCATTACATGCCCTTATCGCCCTTGAACACATACAAAGGGAAAACGCACATGTTGTGGCTTGCCATCCATCGCCCTGGACAATCCATACACGGTCAGAAGACCTTGGGCTGAAATATATCTTCGGCCCTTGGATGCACCACAGTCAGATGTGTTTGGCCGTGGAAATGCATCCTCCCCTTTGGCAGCACCAACGGTCGGATGACGTCGGGCATTATCCATTATTTCGCCTTGTGGAGACGGGAACCGCACCCACTATCGGATGATGTCAACGTGGCATGCCACAAAGCTTTTGGACGTGCACACACGGACGGAAGACGGGCGTGGCATGCCATCATAGACCTTTGCAGTACAACAGTCCGACGAGCGTTAGCGTAGCATGTCACAGGCCCTTGGGCATCACAGACGGTTGTAAGACTTCGGGTGTATCATGTCAAGCGTACCTTTGGACAACACCCGGATAACGACGTCGAGCATGCAATCCATTATTGCCTTTGAATACTCATACGTTTGACGACATAAGCATGGTAATGCCCACATGGCTCTTTATAATCACACATGGTCGAATGAATGTCGGGACGTTTCAATCATGCCATCTTTCGAACATTTGGGACACACATGGTCGGACGAACGTCAGGCATGGCATGCCATCTAGCCCTTTGATTCGCACATGGTCGTACCACATCGCGTGGCATGACATCATCACCCTCGACATTAAAAAAGATAGGAACTATGGCGGGCGTGGCAAATGCCATCATCCGCCCTTGAGGTCAACTCACACACGGTCGGTATAATGTCGGGCGTGGGCCTGCCATCACATCACCATTAGAATGAACTGCATGGTCCTGGACGATGTAGGGGTGGCATGCCATCTCATCGCAGTTGACAAACATCGACAGGGATGATGACGTGCTACGTGGCTGCCATCATTCCGTTGGACAATACACACGTTTGATGACGTCGACCGTCCGCATGCCATCTGTCTCCCTTCGAAAGTATGCATGATCAAGACATCTGGGGTGGTGCCATATTATCATCGCCCTTGGACAACACACACGATCGGACCAACGTAAGTCCGTGGCATTCCATCATGGCCTTTGGGAGTACAAAGGTTCTCATGACGTTTGGGCTGGCATGCAATTTGCCCTTGTGACCACACAGATATTATGTCGGGAGAGACATGCCATCATTGACCTTGATCGCACACACGGGCCGATGACGTTGGGCGTTGCATGACCATCAGTGCCCTAAGGCCATCACAATCTTTCTGAACATATCCGCCGTGCATTGCATCATCCCTTGGACATCACATACGGTCAGACGATGTCGTGGCAGTTGCAATGCCATCATTGCCTTTAGGGCAAAACACATGTCAGACCACGTCAGTGTGGCATGCAATCATACATATACCTTGAACACAACATACAGTTGAAAAACGACGAGTGTTTTCATGCTATCGTTCCCTTTAACTTACACAAACTACCACGGTCGGAACACATCATGAATGGGCTTCCCTCATGTCCCTTGGGAGCCACACAACTGTCGATTGACATTGGGCCAAGGCATTCCATCATCGCCCTTGGATAACATCAGGTTAACGACTCGTGCATGTCATGTTATCGTTGACCTTGGACTGTACACGACGGCTCATACGACCTCTGCAGTTACATGCCATCATCACACCGATTCGATGAAAAATGTCTATTATCGATTAAAATTTGAAATTCCCCTCATATTGGCAAGATAATTTGTAATTCTTAAATTGCTCGATCGATAAAGATATAGATTTTTGAGTTTCGGATTACCTTGGTAACATATTTGAGAATGTTAATTTATGTTATTAATCAATTTTATGATAAAACTCTTTTTATCCCTTCAATCATTAATTTCCCCCTATGTTTTGCACACACGTTGCCACGACGTCGAGCATCAGATGACATCATCACCTTTGACAGCACACCCCTCAGACTACGTCGGCGTGGTATGCCCAGCATCGCCCTTGGATAGCAACACACGTCAATACAATATCGGCGTCGCAATGCCATCTTCGCCTTGGATAGCAAAACCGATCAGAACACATTGGGCAAGGCATGGCCATCATGGCATTGGGCGATATACCACTGGTCAACGACGTTGGCCGGGCATGCCATCATCGCCCTTGGAATGTCACACTGTCGGATGACTTCAAGCGTGGCATGCCATCATCGCCCTAGGAATGATACACTATCAAACGATGTCTAGCGGGCTGTTATCAATTAACCCTTCGAAAACACACATGATTTGGACTACAATTCGGCATGGCATGTCCGCATGGAACTTATGCTGCACACACGGTCCATATGAACGTTATGTCGTGCATGCTATCATTGCCATTGGGCTACCAGCAGTTGAAATAACATAGGCCTAGAATGCGATCATCTTCCCTTGGAGAACATACCGGTCGAACTACGTGAGCGTGCATGCACTCATAAAACAGAACCTTGGCCCAACACAAGAACGGTCCAGAAAACATCAGGCATGGCATGCCATTATCGCCCTTGAACAACATACACAGGTTAAAAGGACGTTGGGTGTGGCTTGCCATAATCTCCCTTGGATAGGATACACGTTTAGAAGACCTTAGGCATGAAATGTTATCTTCGCCCTTAATGCACGCACGATCAGACGATGTTGGGCGTGGAAATTCTATCATCTCTCTTTGGCTGTACACACGGTCGGATGATGTCGGGCATTAAATGCCATTATTACCTTTTGGACAGCACACACTATAAGATGATGTCGACGTTGCATGCCATCAAAGCCTTTGGAATGCACACACAGACAGAAGACGGGCGTGGCATTCCATCATAGACCTTGTGCAGCACACACAGTCCGAGGACGTTAGGCATTGCATGTCACATGGCCCTTGGGCATCACAGAAGGTTGTAGACGTAGGGTGTGGCATGTCAGCATCCCTTTGGACAACAAACATGGATGAATGATGTCGAGCATGACATGACATTATCGCCCTTGGACTACTCATACTTTTGGACGACATGAAGCGTAGTATGCCCACATGGACCTTTAGAAGCACACATGGTTGGACGATGTCGGGCATTTCATGCCATCTTCGCATTTGGGCAACACACATGGTCGGACGACGTCTGGCATGGCATGCCATCTCGTCCTTTGATAGCGCACATGGTCGTACGACATCGAGTGTGGCATGACATCATCAACCCTTGGACATGACCACGACAGGGGGGGGCGGACTATGGCGGGCGTGGCATGACATCATCACGCCTTGAGCTCACACAAGGTCGGATAAGGTCAGGCTTGGGGGGGGGGCTGGACATAATCTCCATTGGAATGAACAACACTATGGTCGACGTGTAGGGGCGTGGCAATGCCATCATCGCAGTTTGACAACATAGACAGTGGTCGTATGAACGTCCTGTGGTGAGTTGGCCATCTTCGCCCTTGGAAAGTATACATGATCAACGACATCGGTGTGGTGTTATCCATTGCCATGGACAACCACTATCGGACTCACTTAGGGGGCGTGGAATGCCACACGGCCTTTGGGAGACACATAGGGTCGCACTGACGTTGGTTGTGGCATGTCCCATTTTGCCCTTTTGAACACACAACACAAATGATTTCGGGTGGACATTCCATTATTGACCTGATCAGCACACACGTCGGATGACGTTTTGTGTCGTAGCCTGCATCAGCTCCCCTAGGCAAAACACACGGTCTAAAAAATTCCGGCTTGCTGACTAATTTCCCTTGTACATCACATCGATCTGACGACGACGGCGTGGCATTCATCATTGCCCTTTGGGCATAACACATGGTCAGACTACTCGGGTGTGGCATGCAATCATATACCTTGACAAATCACATCAGTGGAAAAACGTCGATTGTTTCAATGTTTATCGTCGTCTTTGGACTCACAACATCGGTCGGATGACGTCAGGCATGGCATGCCCGCATGTCCCTTGGGCAGCAAACACTGTCAGACAACATCGGGCAAGGCATTCCATCCTCGCCCTTGGACAACATACAAGGTTAGATGACGTCGTGCATGGCATGTTATCAGTATCTTTTTTGAACTTTTTCTCATTAGACGGCATAGGTGGTCAATGGTTTGCTTACAACCGCGAGTAGTGATTGCCATTCAATGTCTATCATTTTTTGGATTTTGGATAGTATTGATAGGAAGAGTACTTGGTTGCC
Organism: Solanum habrochaites; assembly: GCA_027704765.1. Taxonomy (NCBI): domain Eukaryota; kingdom Viridiplantae; phylum Streptophyta; class Magnoliopsida; order Solanales; family Solanaceae; genus Solanum; species Solanum habrochaites. Next base: position 16,058 of record JAKWJA010002117.1, read on the forward strand.
GTGTGTGCACAATGGAAGATAATTGGGCCATCATGACTCAAGCTGCTTAATCAATATTGCATGTGTATCGACTTTCTTCCCAATACGTGGTAAATCATTCCTCAACTCTTTAGTGTGGTCATCACTAGCATCGAACCTCCTTATCATTTTATGCAACACATCCTCAACTCGCGCCATACTACCTCCACCTTCCCTAGGAATAACTTCACGATTTTGAGGAGGAACATAGGAACATTCCTATCATTTCTATTACCATAGTTATGCCTGTTGAAGTTGTGGTCGCGGTTGTAATTTCCTTCTCGAACATAACAGCCCTCACGGTTATAGTTACCATAGATCCGAGCTTGGTTTCCTTGATCTTGGGCTAATTTTCCTGATCAGAGCCTTGGTCACTTGGTCGGAAACCCCCCGTCTTTTCATTTACCGCAAAGGAATCCTCCTCATAATAACATTCATCATTTGGTGGTAGTGGTTTAGGCAAGTAGTTGACTGCATGTATCTTTTCTACACCTGAGTGGCATTTTTAATACCACCACCCAAAGCTTAGTTCTCATACGAGCCTTTCTTCACTAATGTCATTTGTTGGCTGGGTTGTGGAGTGATGCACTACGAAGGCATTTGTCCCATATCCTGATTTCCTAGAACTCCAAGCTTATTGTTCCGGGAAATTTTCCCTCTAATTTTTTTGTCAATCTCATATTGAGGAACTCCCATGAAGAACAACCCGCTATAGTAATCCAACACCGTTTTAATATTATCATCCTGTCCCTGATAGAAGTATTCCTTCGGTGACTCATCATCTATACGGTGATTGGGAACGCGTTTCTCAAAATGAAGTGAATCTATCCCAAGAACTACGAACTGACTCTCTTGTAATCACATGTCTTCCACTATTTCTTGTGTTTTATTTCTGGAGACCGGGTGTAACGGTGCTTAATAAAACCATACCTTAGTTGGTTCCAAGTGAAATTGAGTTATAAGAGAGCGTCAAAACCAAATATCAGCCTCTCTCAGCAGTGAGAAGTAAACAACTCTTAGTCCTTTTACATCCAAGTCAAAGTCAGGCGATCCCTACACAACTTTTACACACTTCCCTTACTTAGCTATCTGGGCATGTGGATCTCAAATGGTAGCTCTGAAACAACCTCTAGCATGAGCATTTGCATAAGCTACTAGTTTACAACAAAGGTGTGGCTGGTGGTAGAGGAGAGAAAACTAGTGCCTATCGAGTTTGCTACATTGTCATAGCCTTTGTATTATTCTTGGAGCGTGGACTGTCATTTTATCCCTTGTGGCCAAGACCAAGCACGGTCAAATGACATCGAACGTGGATGGAATCATCGCCTTGGATACACCATGGTGTTGCGAACTGACGTCGGCTTGGCATAACATCATCGCCTATTTTTTTTTTTTTTTAGACAGCACACATGACGGAAAAACGCTGGCTTGCATGTAATCCACCACCCTGAAGGCACATATGGTCGTACTACGGTCGGGCGCGGCAGGCCATCATTTTCCTTGGGCAGAACACACGGTCGGTCTACGTCGGCGTGGATGTTATCATCGCCTTTGGCTGCACATACTCCTCTCGGATATGTTGGGTGCGACAATGGTCTCATCGCCTTGGGCCACACACGGTCGGATGAATTGTCGGGCGTTAAATGCCATCTGATTGACCTTGGAAAGAATACAACAAGGTTTACTACATCATCAGCGTGGCATGAAATCTCTTTCTCTTGGACCACACACATCTGTCTACGACGTCGGGCTGTGGCATGCCATCATCGCCCTTGAGCAACTCACAAGTCAGATAATGTCGGGCGTGGAATGCCCATCATCGCCATTGGCATGAACTCATGGTCGGACGATGTCTGGAGTGGCCATGCCATCATCGCAGTTCCGACAACATAGATTGGTAGGAACGGCTACGTGGCATGCCATCATTTCCCTTGGAACAACACACACGTTCGCCGAACGTCGACCGTCGCATGCATCTTCTCCTTGGAAGTATACATGATCTAAACGACATCGGGTTGTGGCATTTATCCTCGCCCTTTGGCCAACACACACGATTCAGACCACAGTCAGTCGTGGCATGCAATCATGCCTTTGGGAGATACATACGGTCGCTGACGTTGGGCGTGCATGCCAGTATAGCCCTTGTGACACAATAGAGACGATTTCGGGAGCAGTTATGCCATCATTGACCTTACGTGCACACACGGTCCGATGATGTTGGAAGTTGCATGCCAATCACGCCCTAGGGGCATCACACAGGTCCGGCATGTCCAACGTGCATGCAATATCTTTTGTCAAGAATTTCGAAGTCGCATGCCATCATTTGCCGTTTGGGCAAAAACACATGGTCCAGACACGTATAGTGTGGCTGCAATCATATACCTTGGACACTGCACATTCCAGTTGAAAATGTCGACGTTTATGTGTCGTCGTCTTTTGGAATTCACAACTAGGTGTCGGACAACGTCATGCAATGGGCATGCCCAGCATGTCCCTTGGGCAGCAAACACTGTCATATACTCCGGGCAAGGAATTCCATCATCTCCCTTGGACAACATCCAAGGTTAGCGACGTCGTGGCCTGGAATGTTTTTAAATCATTGACTTGAGACATACACATGGTCACCAACGTCAGCGTGACATGCCATCATAAAACCGATTGTATGAAATGTCTATAACCCTTAAAATTTGAAATCCCCTCATTTGAAGCTAATTGTAATTCTTTATTACTACAATCTGATAAAACATAATAGATTTTTTGAGTCAGGATTACTTGGTAACACTTTGAGATGTGAATGTTAATGTTATATAATCAATTTATATAAAAGCTTTTTAATCCAGCAATTATAATTTCCCCTATGTTTTGCACACATGAGTGGTTGCACTACGTCGAGCGTAGATGACATCATCGCCTTTTACAGGATACACGAGCGACTACGTCAGGCGTGGTAATGCCACATCCCTTTGTTAAGAAATTCCTATTAGAAATATCGGGCGTGGCATGCCATCATCGCCCTGAATAGCAAAACCCGATCAGACAACATCGAGCGTGGCATGCCATCAATGGCCATGGGCAATATACAGCGGTCCATATGACTTTGGCCGTGCCATGACATCATCGCCCTTGGAATTACACAGCAATCGATGACTTCGACCGTGGCATGCCATCATCTACTTGAAAGATCACGAGCAAATGACGTCTAGCGTGGCATGTTATTATTGCCCTTCGAAAACAACACAACGATTGGACGACGTGCGATTTCGTCAACATGGAACTTAGGCAAGCACACACGGTCAGTACGTTAGGCCGTTGAACCTGCTTCATCGCCATTGGGATGCACAAGCGGTTGAATAAACATTGGTCCTAGAATGTGCGATCATCGGCCCTTGGAAAACATACCGGAAGTCGAACTACGTAACGCGTGGCATTCACTCATGAAACCTTGGCCAACACACACGGTCAGCCAATATCGGGATGGCTGCCATTATCGCCTTGAACAATATGATGGGTAAAATGAGGTCGGGGTGGATTTCCATCACTCCCTTGGATAGAATACACTTCACAAGAACTTAGGGCATGAATTTTATCTTCGCCTTGGAATGCAACGCAACTATAAGACAGTTTTGGGCTTGGAAATGCTATGATCTCCCTTTGGCAGCACACACGGTCGATGACGTCGGCATTAAATGCCAGTTATTGCCCTTTGGCAACACACAATATCGGATGATGTCTGACGTGGCAATGCCATCAAAGTCTTTGTACTGCACACACTGACGGAAGACGGGCGTTGCATGCCATCATAACCTTGTGCAGCACCATATTCGACGACGTTAGTGTGGGCATGTCGCAGTGGCTTTTGGTCATAACAAGAAGGTTTTGTTTGAACGTCCGGGTGTGGCATGTGTGCATCCCTTAGAACAACACATACGGATGAACGACGTCGAGCATGACATGCTATTATCGCCCTTGGAATTACTCTAACAGTTGGACGACATGAAGCCGTGGTATGCCACATGGTCTTTAGAAGCACACCATGGTCGGGTAGGTGGGGGTACGTGTTCGGCGTTTATGCCATCTTCGCATTTTGGGCAACACACATGGTCGGCGATGTTCTGGCATGGCATGCCATCAGCACTTTGATAGCGCACAATGGTCGTAGGACATCGAGGTGGCATGACTATCATCACCCTTGGACATGAAAACCGATCGGACTATGGCGGGCGTGGCATGCCATCAATCGCCACTTAGCAGCACACAAGGTCGGGATATGTCGACGTGGCCTGCCATCATCACCATTTGAATGAACACATGGTAGGACGATGTAATGGTCTGGCATGCCCCTCATTGCAGTTCGACAGCATAATAGGGTCCCGGATGACGTCCTACGTTAGAGGCCATCATTTCCTTGGAAGCCCACAGACGTCCGGAACGACGTCGACCTTTGCCATGCATCATCTTCCTTGGAAAGTATACATGATCAAATGACATCGGGTGTGCATGTTATCATCGCCCTGGACAACACACACGACGGACCACGTAGGCGGGCAAGCTAGCCGCCGTTGGGAGACACATATACGGTCCGCATGACTGGTGTGGTGCCATGTTTATCATGTGACCTTGGACTGTACGCACGGTCAGACGACGTCAGCGTGAACATGCATCATCACCGATTTGTATGAAAAATGTTCTATTAACCCTTAAATTTTTTGAATTTCCCCTATATTGAAGATAATTGTAATTCCTTTTATTGGGGGGGCTAGAATACTGATAAATATAATAGATTTTTGCGTTCGAATACCTTGGTAAACATTTGAGAATGTTACTTTTTAATGTTATATAATAAATTTTATGTATAAAAGCTTTTTATCCCATTCAATTATAACATTTCCCTAGTTTTTCACACAAGGTTGGCGAACTCGAGCGTAGATGACATCCTCAACCTTTTGAAAACACAACACTATCGGACTCGTCGGGCTTTGGTAGCTATCATCCCCCTTGGATACAACACATCAGATATATCGAGCGTGCTGCCCATCATCGCCCTTTGATAGCAGAAACATGTCAGACAACACTCGGCATGTACGCCATCATGGACATTGGGCAATATACACGGTTAGACGACGTCGGCTGTGGCAATGCCATCATCGCCCTTGGAATGTACACACGGTCGGATGACTTCGAGCGTGGCATGCCATCATCTTCCTTTGAAATATACACGATCAAACGACGTCTACCGTGTCATGTTATCATTGCCCTATGAAAACACACACAATCGGGTTGCACAAGCGGTTGAATAACATCGGTCCTAGAATGTGATCATAGCCCTTCGTAAACATACCCGATCGAACTACGTCGATCATGGCATGCCATCATGAACCTTGGACAACACACATGGTTGGCAAATATCGGGCATGACATGCCATTATCGCCCTTGAACAACATACATAGGGTAAAACAACGTCGGGTGTGGCTTTTCATCATCGCCCTTGGATAGGATACACGTTCTGAAGACCTTGGGCATGAAATGTTCTTGCCCTTGAATTCCAACACGGTCATAAGATGTTGGGCGTGGAAATGCTATCATCCTCCCTTTGGGCAGCACACACTATCAGGATGATGTCGACGTGTGCATGCCATTAAACCTTTGCTGCACACCGGACGGAAGATACGCAGGCATCATAGACCTTGTGCACAGCACACATATTCAGCGATGTTCGGCGTGGCTGTCGTATGGGCCTGGGTTACATAAAAATGTTGTAAGACATCCGTTTTGTGGCATGTCAGCATCCCTTGGACAACACACACGATGGAACGACATCGGGATCATGACATGCCATTATCGCACCTGGACTACTCAAACGGTTGGACTAAATGAAGCATGGTATGCTCACATGGACCTTAAGAAGCCACATGTCGGACATGTCAGGCGTTTCATGCCATAATTCGCATTTAGGCACACACATGTCGGACGACGTCTGTATGGCATGCCATTAGCCCTTTGATCGCGCACATTGGTCTTACGACATCGAGGGTGGATGACATCATCACCCTTGGACATTACACCACACTATCGGGACTCGGCGGGCGAGGAAAAATTGTCCATCATCGGCCCTTGAGTCCTCACCCAAGTCAGGATAATGTCGGCGTGGTGGCATGCTCAATCGCCATTGGAATGACACATGTCGGACGATGTAGGGCGTGGCATCCATCATCATCGCACTTCGACATCATAACAAGGGTCGAATGACGTCCGACGTGAGATGCCATCATTTACCTTGGACACACATCACGGTCGAAGAGTCACCGTGGCATGCTATCATCGTCCTTAGGAAAGTACAACATATCAAACAACTTGGGTGTGGATGTTAATCATCGCCCTAAGACAACACAGCACAACACGACCGGACCACATAGGGCGTGGTCATGACATCATGACCTTTTGGAGACACTCGTTGCAATGACGTTGGGTGTGGCATGCATTATCGCCCTTGTAACAACACATCACAACTATGTCAGTTGTGACATCACATGACCTTGAGTCATCAACAACACGGTCTGAGACGTGGGGCGTAGCAATGTCCGATCAGTGCCCTAGTGTAAAAAACATTCTGAAAATGTCCGACGTGGCATGCCCATTTCCTAGACATCACATATGGGTCTTACACGTCGGGCATGGCATCCATAATTGCCTTGTTCAAACACATGGTCAGAACTACGACGGGTGTTGCATGCAAATCATTATCTGAACAGCACATACGTTGAAAAACGTCGAGTGTTTCATGCTATCATCATCTTTGACTTTATAAACGGTCGGACAACGTCAGCAGGCATGCCTCATGTCCCTTGGGAGCAACCTGTCATGTCCGCACTGGGCAAGGCATTCCATCACGCCTTCGACACGGACGAGGTTAGATGACGTCGTGCCTGGCATGTTATCATTGACCTGACAGTACAAACGGTCAGACGACTTCTATTGTTACTGCCCATCATCAGCATTTTATAAAAATGTCTTATTACACATTAATTTTGAATTTCCCTCTCTATATATAAGATAATCTTAATTCTTTATTGCTACGAATCTGATAAAGTAATGGATTTTTTAGTTCGGAAACTTGGTAACACATTTGCAATGGTGATTTTAAATGTTACAATATACCAATTTTTTATGATAAAAAGCTTTTATTAATCCTTAAATTAATAAATTTTCCCTAGTTTTGCACACACGGTTTGACGAACGTCAAGCTCGATGACATCTCACCTTCTGAAAGCACACCCGATCGGACTACAGCGGAGCCGTGGTAAAGCCTCAGCGCCCTTGGAGAGCAAAACACGATGTACAATAGCGGGGCGTGGCTTGCCCATCGCCCTTTGGATGCAAAAAAACAGGATCAGACAACAGCGGAGCATGCATGCCATCATTGCGATTGGGCAATATACACGGTCAGACGATGTCGGCCGTGACGATGCTAATCATCGCCCTGGAATGTAACCACGTCCGATGACTTCGAGCGTGGATGCCATCTTCGCCCTGGGGGAAAAAAAAAAAAAAAAGAAAAAATTGTTTTTTAAAGATGGGAAAAATCAAAAGACGTCTTGCGTGGCATGTTATAATTTCCCTTCGAAAACACACACGATTGGACGACGTGCGGCATGGCATGTCTTCATGGAACTTAGGCAACACCCACGGTCGGATGACGTTAGGTGTTGCATGCTATCATCGCCATTGGGCTACACAAGCATTTGAATAACATTGGCCCTAGTATACATACATTGTCGAACTACTTCGAGCGTGGCATGCCATCACGAACCTTGGCCAACACACACGATTGGCAAATATCGGCCATGACATGCCATTATCGCCCTTGAAAAACATACATAGGGAAAAACAACGTTGGGTGTGGCTTGCCATCATTGCCCTTGGATAGGATACACGTTCAGAAGACCTTAGGCATGAAATGTTATCTTCGCCCTTTGAATGCACACACGGTCAAAAGATGTTGGGCGTGGAAATGCTTAATCTCTTTTGGCAGCACCGACCCGGTCGTGATATGTTGGGCCTAAATGCCTTTAAATGCCCTTGACAGCACCCACTATCAGATGATGTCGACGTGGCAATGCCATCAAATACTTTGGACTTGCAACTCATATACGAAGACGGGCGTGCATGCTTCTAGACCTTGTTCACGCACAAACAGTCGTACGAACATTAGGGCGTGGCATGTCGCCTTGCCCTTGGGCATCACAGAAGTTTGTAGACGTCTGGTGTGTCATGTCTGCATCCCTTTGGACAAACAAACGGATGAACGATGTTCGAGCATGACATGCCATTATCGCCCATGGAATCCATACTGTGGACACATGAAGCGTGGTATGGCCCACGGCCCAATAGAGCACATATAGTCGGACTGTTGGTCCGACGTTTCATGCCATTTTCGCGCATTTGGGGAACCACAGGATGGTTAGACGACGTCTGGCATGGCATGTCATCTTGGCTCTTTGATAGCGCACTGTTCGTAACGACATCGAGCGTGTTAGGACATACATCACCCTTGATATGACACACGACGACTAATTGCGTGCATGGTCATGGGCCCATCACGCCCTTGAAGCAACAAAGAAGGTCGGGATATGTCAGGCGTGGCATTCCTCAATCCCCTTAGAATGAACCATGGTCTAAGATGGTAAGGTCGTTGCATGCCATAATCGCAGTTCGACAACATAGAAAGGGTCGGATGACGTCCTACGTGGCATGCCATCATTTTCCTTGGACAGTATACACGGTCGGACGACGTCGACCGTGGTATGCCATCATCGCCATTTGAATGTATACATGATCAAACTACATCGGGTGTGGCATGTTATCATCTTCCTTGGACAGCACACACAATCGGACTATGGCGGGCATGGCATGCCATCATAGCCCTTGGCCAAGACACACGGTCAAATGACATCGAACGTGGAATGGAATCACCGCCTTGGGTAGCACACATGGTGTTGGACGAGGTCGGGCTTGGCATAACATCATCGCCTTTAGACAGCACACATGGCATAAAACGTTGGGCTTTTTTTTTTTTGTTTTTTTTTTTGCATGTAATCATCAACCCTTGGAGACGGCAACATATGCGTACTACGTCAGCGCGGCATGCCATCATTGGCTTGGGCGAAGACACTTGTCCGGTCGACGTCGCGTGAATGTTATTATCGACTTTGGACTAACATACTCGCGGACTATGTGGCGCGACAATGGTCTCATCTCCCTTGGGCAGCACCACGGTCGGATGATTCTGGGATTTAAATGCCATCATTCACCTTGGAAAGAACACAGACACGTGTTGTACTACAGCAGGCGTGGACAACACACTGTCGAACGACGTCGGGAGTTTTGCATGCCATCATGCCTTTGACAACACACACTGACCGAACGACATAGATGTGGAATCTCTCATCCCTGTTCGACAACAAAAATGGTCGGACGACGTTAGGAGTTCATGCCACCATCGCCCTTGACAATATACAACAAACGGATGCATTGGTGTGGCATGTTATCATCGCCTTTGGAATGACAACGATCGACGACGTCGGGCGTGGTAATGCCACATCATCGATCTTGGAAGCACACTGTCGGATATGTCGGGCGTGACATGCTATCATGGCCCTTGAAAAAACCCAACGGACAACATGGCGTGGCATGCATTCATTCCCTTGGACACACATACTGTCGAATGACGTTGGGCGTGAATGCCATCATCGCTTTTGGACTGCCACACAGTTATAGAGGTCATTCTTTGCATGCCCATCATGTCCCTTAGGACACATACAGGTCGAATAACGTCGGGCGTGGGATGCCATCATCGTCCTTGACACATACACTAACAGCACGTCGGTCTGGCAGTTATCATCGCCCTTTGATTAAACAGACGACTTAAAACGCGTGTGGTGGCATGCACCATAAGTATTTAAGAAAATTGTCTTTTAAACCCATTAAATTTCAAATTTTCATAATTTGAAGAAAAATTATAATTCTTTATTGCTACGGCATCGATAAACTAAAACAAATTTTTGAATTTGGGAATATCTGTTAATACATTGAGAATGTTATTTTAATGTTAGATCAACATTCTGTGATAAAAAGCTTTTTCTCGTTTCTCGTTCAATTTTACATTTCCTTCCCCTCAGTTTTGCACACGTACGGGTGGATTGATTTCGAGTGTGGGCATGCC